>JACM01048695.1:0-10358 GCA_000787095.1 Periophthalmodon schlosseri
CATGTTGGCCAAAACACAAACAAGAGCTTTTTTTGTTTTTTTTTGTTTTACCCAAACAAAAGCAAATTCACTTTTAACAGCGATATGAATGAAACAGTCAATATACTCCAACACTCTACCGCAAGCCCAAAACCTGACAGGCCGCGCTCAGGGAAACACTCGGCAGCAAGAAGGTGACGTCAGAGGGTCCAGCACACAGCGCGCCAAAAGTGCGAAGAGGAGGCGGCGGCGGCAGAGCAGAGGAGCTGAGGAACGCCAACAGCAGCAGGAGACCGCAGAATGGCGATGGAACGGGGCGACCGGCACCCAGTCAAGGAGTTGGTCACGAGACTGACTCTGGGTTTGGGTCCATAAGGAGATTCGGTTCTCTAGCTCCGTCATCCTCGCTTCCAAGTGTAGACAGCTGTCACAGTGTGTCAAGCCGGTGAGTGACGCCATAATGTAAAGGAAGTTAAAACTCAAGCAGTAAAAAGATCAGATGTAAAAAATTGTGACCGTTAAACGGCTGTGGTCAAATTCGTATTAAATATTTTTTTTAAATATTCAAAACGTGCACACAAGGGCCTCAAAAAGGAGCCCATTGCGTTGAGATGACTTGACACAGGCTGACAGCGGATCGACACACTCCACCCTTCGTCAGCAGGTATGTGTTGCAAGTTAAAACGTTAAACGCTGGGCATCCGGTTGTTGAAAATAATAATCCAGAAAAAAAAAAAAAAACAGAGTTAAGAGCCGCAACAATCTTCGTTGAACTTTAAAAGTGTCTTTAAAACAGAAATAATAAACTTTGTTGGGAGCCCGAAATCGCTGGCAACAATAGACGCTGAGTATTGAGTCCGACAGCGGTGTGCTTGGGCCAGTGTGAACCCAACAGCTGCATTCTGGACCGCAGTAAATGGCTCAAGAGATATCAAAGCAGCTCCTCTCGCACTCTGGAGCAGCTCCTCTTGGACACTAGAGCGGGGCGAGTGCGGTGTGAAAGTGGCTGACCTTAGACCGACTTACTTTCACTGCGCAGCCTGTAAAAGTAGAAGTGCTTGGAATTGTATCAAAAAGCCATTGGATCACAGGCTTTAATGTATTAATGGGCGGTGCAAGGCAGACCTGCATCTGACGAACCAATTTGGATCAGCTTAATATCAGCGGCACTCCTCCTGCCTCTGTCTACGGAGGTGAGCCTGGGTCTGTTACTGGCTGTGTGTCATTCAAAAAGCCTTTTCTCCTCCGCAATCAGCTCACATAGCCCACGGTGTATTTAGCCACAGGTAATGTCATGGAAATACATGCACTTAAATCATAAAAATAAATAAATAAATAAATCATAAAAATTATAACATTAGAATATATCGGTGTTGAAGTCTCTTATCCACTGATGATGGAAACATGTTTTTAGCAGCAGTCATTCTACAATTTGTGTCAAGTTAGTTAAAGTAAAGGTATACTTCATGAGGGCTGTTCATTCTCTGCATGGGTCAAATGCAAATCCTCATGAAGTATACCCATGACAGATGCTGTTGGGCAATCTGTCAGGAGCAGTGTGTAGCGCTCGGAACCCATCTCCAGCTTAAGCCAGTCTCAGTCAGGACCACCTTGCTTGAAAATTTTGTATGCATTTTAGAGGTTGGTGATGGGGGAAACCAGCCCTCCCAGAGGAAACCCACCCACATACAGAACATGCAAACTCCGCACAGAAATGTCAGATTGCTTCCTTGTTTCATGTATTGTGCTTACGAAGTCTTATATTTGAGTATTTGAGTGTTTTGTTTTTAAATGCCCCTGCATCTTTGGTATTTTCTGTTCTAAAGTGCTTTATAAATAAAGTTTGATTGATTGGTTTTAAGTTAGATAGACAATTTATGGAAAACTATGAATTGTTTTGTTTTTTCTTATTAAAGTTCTCATTATTGTTAGTATGAAATCACTGGGACATATTACCCCTGTTCAGTCCAAGCTCATTCAAATACTGTATTTGATTGGCTGTATTAGCAATTCAAAACAGTTATATTAAGAAGTTTAAGTGTTACTAACTACACAAATCAGACTATACAAAGCTGGGTGCCTAATCAAGTTTTTAAAAACATCTCTTCATGTCATTTTCTCATGGGCCTGTGGGATGGTGGTTTTTCAGTGTTCAATGTTGATAGCAACCCATGGAATTTGGACCTCTCCTTGTTGGCCCTGCTGTATTGTCCTCAGATTCCTTATGGAAATGCTGAGCCAGGTTTAGGTATAGAACTGCTACACTGCACTGAGTGACGATGACAGATGAAAACTACCCAGCAGACAAATGACTGAAACTGAATGCTCTGACAGTTCATCTGTAGTTGATGTGAAGATTAAATTGCTTTTGTGTTTTTGGGAGTCCTTTTAATGGCGCTGTATCCAATTTCTCTGTGTTTGAGCAAAAATAGTCTTGCCCCAGTATAGATATGATATAAGCAGCTCTTGAGGTCAAAATAAACTATACTATCTGCATCTAATTATAAAGCCTTTTATTGTCCAATAATCAGGAAGTGCACTGTCTGCATGCTTGCCATATTACCACTCTGGCTTCTGAAAGTTGTGTAAAGCGCTTATAAATTCATAAGGTAAGTGAAGAATAACTTTGGACCACTGCAAACCATCTAAAATGAACTAGTTCTGTTTGTCATGATTTTTAAGAAGGCATAAAAATCTTTTGTTCCCCATCTTTGCAAAATGCCTAGTCCATATTTGTAGGTAACTCAGCAGTCTGTCTTTCATGCCAGCAACACACAGGATGTGAAGCCCATGAGAATGCAGTGTTTTCCACCATAATTCCACCAATAGCCAACTAGCCTTCAAAGTGGCTCGTGTGGAAATGTTTCCCTCACTAATATGCAATAGTTATTTAAAGCATAAAATATATTACCTTAATGCCAGGAATTTTCCACAATATGGCATTAAACTGGTGCATAACCATGAAGACAAGCTGGTGATGTCAACAGGCCAAGTTATAGGCCAGATCTGTCATCCTACACACAAGTTTGTAGCAATTAAAATATCTGTCATTTAAATAATATATGTTTAATGCCATACAGTGAAACATTTCAGGCAAAATATTAACATCTCCATGGAGACATACAGGTGGCGGATTACGCTACAAGCTTTATATCTGCATAATAAAATTGCTGTGACCCTGTAGTTTGCCTTTGTTTTTTATCTAAACTTAAATTGTAATATTTGTTTGTAAACCAGGTTTCACTGTGGATTCGTGCTACCACACACACAAAAATTGATTTCGAATACATTCATATGTATTATGATCACGGGTTAGATCGTGTGTTGTTGATAAGTTTTTAGGGACTTGCTCACCAGATGAGGTCAGGGTGGTTTGCAAATATTTGTCTATACAAATCACTGTGCTGAAGCTTAATCAGAGAGCATCTGTCGTATCCCCCTGCTGTCACTGGATGGAAAACCAGACTTGCAAAATGGCCAACTAAGACCCAGAGAGAATACCTCCTCTTTTTTACTTTATTGGGCAACATTGTATGTTTTATATATAATTATACTGCCAAATTTAAAAAAAACAAAAAAACCAAAAAAAAACACATAATTGGTTCTGTTCTCTGTATTCTCAGAAGAGAACGGCAGAGCAAGCTTTATCACAAAAGTTACTTAGTTTTGCTTTAAAGTGTGTGCTACTGCTATTACTACACTATTGTGGACATGTGGTTAAAATATTGTGTGTGTGTGTGTGTGTGTGTGTATTGTCGAGAGTATAAAGAAGTAGTTTCGTATTAGCATGTCAGCTTACAACTCAAAGCTAACAGAGAAACTTTTAGCTTTGAGTAATTTGCTGCTATGCTAATACGTCATCATCTCTCACTCCCCCAGCTCCGCACAGACACGCTCCTCCTTTGTGCAAACGCAGAATGCAGAAGTGCCATGTACATGTGTGTACTGAACAGGAGAGCAAGAGAAGAGCCAGTGGCAGCATCCATAGATCACATGGGTATGCTTCTTGTAAAGGGCTTGTGATTGTCACTGTGTTTATTCTAATACTCTCTTATGAACAGTTCTCAATACATCTGTGCAATCCCTCAGTCGTCCAGGTCCGATCCATAGCAAAAGAAAAATATAAAATGTCTGTCAACTGGTCAAAACTTTGTAGGAGTGAAGACATTTCGCTGCCCATCCAAGCTGCTTTTTGTTAGGAAAGACAATCCTTCCTTGAACAGGAATGGGGGCCTCAGACATCATCTATCCCCCATCTATAACTCCATCCCCAGACCTAAAGTAAAACAAAGAAAACAATAGGGCTAGCCAGGATGCTAATAGGTGTGAAATCACTCATTAAAGGCTTTAATGACTACGCTAAGTAGGACTCAGGGCACAGTGCACCCTTAGAGTAGCGCTATAGACCAAGCCTACAAACAGAAACTGTAAACAACAGGTGTTTTTTAGTTTCAGTGTAGTTATCTCCTCTCTTCAGATACTGTAGATATAAGGCAGTGTCCACTGTTTTTTAGTTCAGTGTAGTTATCTCCTCTCTTCAGATACTGTAGATATAAGGCAGTGTCCACCAGTAATCTGACCATAACTGAAGAAGGGGCTTGGATGAGCAGCGAAATGTCTTCACTCCTACAAACTTTTGTCCAGTTGACGATTTAACAATTAAATCACTGGTACATATTATCCATGCAGTCCAAGCACATTCAAATGTGCTGTATTTGAATGTGCACATTAGCATTTCAAACCAGTTGTGTAAGTGAAAGGAGTACAAAGGTTACAAACCTGCCCAAGCAGTTTCCAATTAAGGTAAATGTATTTCACACACACTCACCATAGCCCCCATTACTATGCAGATGGCTATATTATTTCAGAAGCTATAAACAGGGGTCTAAAACTGATTTTTGTGATTTGCCATCCAGTAAGGTCTAAAGGCGGGGTATTCAACTTTTATGGGGTATTAATTGCTAACACATAACACACAAATTTAATTAGTTTCAGTCTCTTTGCCGCTTGCTGTTCTGTGAATTGAGGGCTGAGAAGAGAGGGACCAGAGCAGAGGGATTCCTGGTTACATAGGCTTGTGGACTGAGTGTTACACAAGATGCGTGGTCTCAAAAGGAGGGTTTGAATAGTGCCTGTGAGATGCAAGATGACTCAAACATGCACAAATTATTCAGAAAACCACTTCAAGCATGTTTTTGATGAGGGAACACCGTTGTAATATGAAAGAAAGTTCCAAAAAGTTGATTTAGTATAATACTTTAAGCCATGTTCACTGAGACACTTGAGAGGTGTAGGTCTGTGGCCATCAGTGTGTTTACCAAAAAGACAAGCTTGAACAGACATCTCAACAACACAAGTACAGAAACTGACGAAACAACTGCACTGGTTTCGAATTCAAACAGTCCAAAAGCCTTGTGGGTTTTAGCCTACCTCGAGACATGGGGGTAGCTTTTCATCAAATCGACCTAAACCAGATGAAGAGTCACAATATTTACATGCATGTTTGGAAAACTGAATGACTGTATTTAGACTGAGATTACTGCAGCATGTATTGACCTTATTCAGGAAGTTGCCAGGTGCACTGCCGTTAATTGTAACCTCCATCTAGTTGTGTGATTTTGCATAGAGTTGCTGATCTTGACAGCAAATAAGTTCTATACATGGCAGCACAGTGGCTGAGTGGCTCAATCCCTGGGTTTTCTGGACTTTCTCTGCGGAATTTGCATTTTCTCCCTGTGTCTGGGTGGGTTTCCTCCGGGCACTCTGGTTTCTCCCATCAACCCAAAACATGCATCATAGGTAAAATCCACCTAAAGTAGTCCTGACCAAGTGCTCACTGTTCCTGAGGAGATGCTCCAGGGGCATTGAAGGATGGGTCAAATGCAGAGGGCAAAATTCCCTACAGGGACAATAATGTGTACAAAACCGTTTTCAATCCACTCAGAGAAAGGTTGCATTGTTGACTAGTTGGTTCATGTGAACATTGAATATTTTGCAAAAAACAACTTAATTTATCGACTTTTTTTTAGCAGCAAGACTTATTTTTAGTTTTCTATCGAAATTAATGGAATTCCGGCAGAATCCAAGATGCCAAAATAACAAAATACGTGTCAGTAGCAGGTAACCCAGAGCGTGAAAAATAGGTAAAACTTCTCCAGCTAAGCTCACAAATGTTGATTTCAAGTATTTTTTTTATTTTTTATTTCAAGGATTTAGAAGTTTGGCTCAAGTTCACCTAACCAGTTCATAAGTGCTTTGTGGATCTGGAGAAAGTATTCAACTGTGCCCCTTGTGGTGTCCTTTAAAGAGGGCGTATTATGCAAAATTGACTTTTTTGACTTTTCTACTATGTTGTAACATAATCAAAATGTGCCTCAAGAGGTTTTAGATGTCATCCATGCATGTTTGAGTAATTTCTACCGGGCCCTCAGAGCATCAAAAACTGAAGTTAAACTTATTAAACATGTTAATATATAGCATTTTCAAAGCAATAAATCAAATAACACTTATCATTGATATGGCCATTTTTTGGACTGGACACTGGTCAGTCCTCTGATTTGTCTAGATTAGTATTTATTTGAATATGTTTGCGTGAGATAAGATAACAAGTGTTCGCAGCCACAAAAAACTCAGTGTCAGACTTTTGCCGTTTACTGATCATCTAAGACTTGTAATTGAGATGTCGTTCACCATACTTTGGATTTTCCTGATCTATGGTAAGGGCCAATTATTTTGTTGTTTACATATGATCGTTAGTTAATTAATATACCTATAAATCAATCTTAGTACAAGTGTATGTCAGATGAGATGGCAATTACAGACACACTGAGTCATTCTGAAGTCAAATATTCCCAGTGAAATATGATCATTTCCTTGTTAAGATGTGATATTATGTGATGTCGGGTCTCATCCCATTACATATGTAGACTATTAATTAAATTTGCAAAGGGCAGTCTGCGCCGCAATTTAAAAAGTAATCTCATTGTAACAAATAACTATTCAAATGTTTTGGAGAATTACCAATAAATTACATTTACATATGTAATATTCAGATTCACTTGTGTGTACTTATAAGTGTATAACAGTTATAAAATACATGTACTTTTTCACCGTATTGAAGATTGCAATGGGTGTGCAGTTTGCCTTAATGTAAACCAGATGTTTCTGTAAACCAGGTTTCACTGTGGCTTCATGCTACCACACAGTGATCTACACGTATCACTTCATCGATGAGCCAATGAACTGGACTGATGCTCAACAGTACTGCAGACAGCACTACACTGACCTGGCCACCATTCATAACACAGAGGACCTGGACAAACCCACCAGACCCAGCACATACACTAACTATGCCTGGATCGGACTGTTCGATGATCCTGCTTCATGGATCGGAGTCATGGGTAATGACTCCAACTCCTGGAGATGGTCTGCTACTGGGACCACCAGCACCAGTCAGTACCAGAACTGGGCATCGGGTGAACCCAACTACAGCAGTGCAATTGAAGAATGCTTGTACATGAATTCTGGCCTGTGGTTTGATGGCAACTGTGCAGTTGGTCTTTACTTTGTTTGTTTCACAGGTGAGACGTTTCTTGTATTTTTTATGACTGGGTCATATTTTAAACAGAATCTTGATGAGAAGAAATAACTGGACTTGAGACTTTAGCCTACACTGACCCTCCATAACCTTTAGCAGCTTACATCGTGACTTATTTGTAATTAAATATACATTTGTTAATTATATTTTTGGAGCACTAAGTTAATAAAGAATGTGCTACATATAAAAAGTAACAGAATTATTGTAATCTTCTGTAAGACTATGAAATTCAAGCTCTACCTGATGGTGGGTGCATGGCAGTGGCATAGCTGGCCCAATATATTGGCTATGTTTGTAGTACTCAGTACAGATTAATTATTTATTTGGAGGATAAGCCCCTGGAGATGGGCCATCTCGTATACTACCCTGTTCCCATGTGTTTGGGCCTACTTGACTCATTCGTACTTGCCACATTCGTACTTTTGAGAACTACTAATATTTGCTCATTGGGCTTTATGTATGAAGCATTCTTTCAAACACATTTCTTACAAAGATTATTGGCATTCACACACACATTAGAATATTATTAAGCTCATAATGCAACTAAAAAGCAAACAGAGGAAGGAGAAGTGTCTTGCTGATAATAAATTGATCCAAATTGCCTTGTTAGACAAATGTTTTATAAAGCAGATTTGCGTTATGTATTCATACAAATATACGTGATGCAAGAGCTTTTTTATCCAGACTGTCTGTTTTTCCGTCGCATGCCATCCTCATATGGGAGTTTCAAGGGTGTTTGGTTTTGGGTTTTTTTAATGAAAACAAACATGTAAATGTGGGACGTAGTGTTTGTACTTGACGTTGAATTAGTTGCAACTTTCATTTAAGAAGTTTGTCTGAAAACATGGAAATCTTTTCTATTTTAGTATCTTCTACAGTTACTAACATTTTCTAAGAAAATCCATGAGGTACATTGTTTTTGTTTTTTTAGGTTTAACTGTACCTGGCTTTAAGAACTACACTATTATCTTCACACAAATGACCTGGAAGAATGCTCAGAACTACTGCAGACAACACCACACAGACCTGGCTATGATAGAAAATCAGGCTGAAAACACTGCAGTGGCCTCCATCATACCAGGCAATGTTTGGCTTGGCCTGTACAGAAAGCCCTGGAGGTGGTCTGATGGCAGCACCAGCAATGTTATAAACTGGGAAAACAATCGACCCAATAACTATGGAAGAGTTCAGCATTGTGTTTTGGAAAATAGTAATCACCAATGGAATGATTTTTCATGCTCCAGCTTGTATCCATTCTTCTGTCATAGAGGTGGGGAAAATGTATCAATATACTTGCACATACATTTATTCTGATGCATCTAATGTTTCACTCCTGCAGAAGCTGTTAATAAGAAAAGACTACTGATGCCGATGAAACTCCAGAGTGGGGCAGACCTGTCACATCCAAATCTTTGGAGTCAATTGCTAGACAAGGTAATTCGACACATTTCAGTTACAGTGGTAGGCTGTTTCTAGTTGAAGATATACACATCTGATTCTGCTTTTAGATCGAAGATGAACTGCTGAAGATGGGCTTATTACACCTGAAGGTTAGGTGGAAGAATACACCTAAAATGAATATTTATGGACTTGTGTAACATTGTTTAAAATTAACTGCGAAATTTGCTTATTGATCTTGTAACGTTTTTCGTTCTGAAAAAGCTCCAACTGTTTGTTTTTTTTCTTACTTTTCTGTACCTTATTAAGCATTAGCAATGCATCAGTGACTACTGTTAAAGTAGTGAACATAGTGCATTTAACTGATTGTTTTCCCATCACAATCTCCTACTTTTAATTATAAACATAAACACGGGAGTTATAGCTTTGTCTTTGTGTGACCCAAAGTAGCTTTAATAGATGATAAAATCATAAAAATAACTGAAAATACAAGGACGACCTGAGAGGGGGTAGCTCCACCCAAAAACAAAACGTAAAATGCTACCACACAGTCACAGCAATACAACTTAAAAACTCAAAATGCAAACTGAAAGATAAAACCTGAAACCTCTCCCAAGGACGACCCAGGAACCTAAATGTTAACTAAGGTAAAGCTAAAAGCCCAGGGACAGCAGCTATTAAAAACAACACATTTATTTGTGGTGCAATAGAGCTAAGAGTAAACTAAAAAGTAATAAATAACTTTAAAAACAAATTGTAACTTGAACCCATAAATAACTAAACAAAACTCTCATCAAAACAGTAGCAGGCTAAATGCTGCAATTTAAAAGGAAAGACACAGGATAATGTAACCAAGTTAAAACTCATATACAGAAAACAAACGCCTGTCCTACCTTAAAATCATAATAAAAAGGTAAAATAAAATCCTATTAAAACAGTTTAAAAAGAGCTCAAATCTACGATAAAATGAGGGAGCATAAAATCTCTCACCAGCCAGTAGAAGCTGGGACTGAGGCTTTGCCGCTGGGCCTTTTTAAGTCCAACTTCCGCTGGCACAGGAAGTTAGTGACAGGCGATTAAATACAAAAGGACGACCCCTGCTGTCTGCCACAATCTGCCCCCGGTTTACTATTGCTGCAATTTGTTGTAACAAAAAGCTGCAAAAGAACACACCTGCGTAACAAAATGTAAGATTTTTATTACACTAAACGGGACCCCAGAGGAAGCCAAAGTGTTGGTGATGAGAAAGAAAGAAGAACTGGACAAATACAACTGACATCAATGGATGAAATAAGGTAACACATGACTCTATACATCCTTCATGAACAATATGAACAATAGACCTACATCAAATGCATCTACACCAGGGGTCACCAACACTGTG
>KN478444.1:0-15819 GCA_000787095.1 Periophthalmodon schlosseri
TTTTGGTAGTTGGGTTAGTAACAAACCATCACTGAATGATTTTTTAAACTTTTATACTTCTATATGGCTGCTATAATGTGATGACAAACTGGCAATATATTGTACAACCCAATTTGTTGAAATAAACATTGATAAACAAGTGCAGAACAAGTTCCAATGGTCCCATACTTTATCAGGCTGATAAATACAAGGTTTGTTCAGGAAAAGTGCACTTAAAGCTGTAGAACTGCTGGGATCACTTGTTTGTGAACTTGATCAATTGTTTTCCAAAGGCAGCTTCAACTTGCTGCGCTGGTCTGACTCCTCAAAATAGAGCTGCAACTAGGACATTATCTGCAGTGCTATTTTCATGTCTATAGACTAAATTACACCACATTGTGTGAAAAAAGTGGCTGGGCGATATTGAAAATAATAAATAACTCAAGATTTTTTTTATAGTATCCTGATAACATTCAGACAATATTATGTTAATCCATCCAGCTAAAACATTTCATTTTTATTCAGTTCTTTTTGCAGCATTTTTATGATCAATGACATACTCGCCACTCAAATTTAGCACATCTTGAAAAGGAATGAAACCTACAACATGCGAAATCCACATCGACAGACAGGACCTTGCCTGGGAATCGAACCCCTGACCATCTTGCGGTGGGGAGAGTCTAATCCATTGTCCCACCATGTTGCTAAAAACGACATAAAGAGGAACATACAACCTAGAATAATTTACACAAAAACAGCCAAACAATCCCTGCTACATTCAAAAGTTGAAGAATTTGACCAGCCTTGAGTCTTGCTTGAAGTTCATACAAAACCATGACTTGGAATGAAAAATAAAAGTGCTGAAACCAATCCCATGAATGCAAAATTGTAAACATGCCCATTCTGGTGTGACGGACTGGAAAACTAAGTCTAAGCAACTCCATGAAAATGCCTAATAGCAGTGTGTCCTACTTAGTTCCACAAATAAGTGAGAAGATTTCCAGTGTGGCAGTTTTACACTTGGAGCCATCCATGTTTTTGAGCTCTGTCGTTTTGCGTTGTATCATTATGTAGACTCAGGCTACACTTATTTCCTGCGGACGAATCCTTGAACTCGTATGCAAACCTTGAGGCAGACTTGTGAGTATCTGCAACAACAAGCAATGTGCCCTGTGCAGTATTTGTAGCACAGATGTAAGCATTCAAGTTGAAAGGGCTTCACAGCAGAAACTAGGATGTTCCTTGGGGAAGTCACGATATCAGATTTTTGTGTTATTGTGTTATTACTGTGAGGAGAAACATCAAGATTAAACAATACCATAACAAAAAACAGTTACATTTAGTTACATTTTCGATCACTAAGAAGTCAGTGCTTCCAAACCAGGGGCTACTTGGTATGATTTCATATTCGGAAAGGGGTTCGAATAGCGTCTTTAAGATTAGATAACTTTATTGTAATTTCCAAAGGCATTTATTATAAATACTCAAGCTGTCACAAAAGTAATTTCTCACCAGCAAGTTTAAAACAGCAAACGTAATAAATATTGCTAAAATAATAAAACTAAAAAAAAATAGAGACCTCCTTTAATACAATTCAAAGCTACACCAGATCAGTTCACTCACATCAGTCTTGACAGAAGAACAAATATAACAATAGTAATATATTGCAAGGGGGCATTAGTCACCTTAAGGGTACTCAAAGCAAAAAAGGTTGGGTACTACAAAAATACATTGTGATTCTTCTAGTATGTGACCAGCTTTAGTAATCAAACTTTCTGAATGATAAACGTACACTAATGTCACATAATTAGGCTTTACATTTAGTTTTTGTTTTTATAGTACAGATTGAATTGAAATTACCAAAATTTGCTTCTAAAGTTAAGCTTATTTCTAGTTTGTATAATTATACGTATCCAGTGTAATTGGTATGTCTATACTAATTGAAAAAGTAACACCGTTCAACAGAAATAATGTTTGAAAAAAAAACAAAAAAACGATAAGAAATTGAATGTCACAATCAGAACACTTGAGAAACACAGCTAATTATTAAAATATGTTACAAAGAAGTTAATTCTATTGGCATCTTGAAATCATCACGGTGAGTGCATGTCAGTTTTTATCTCAGCATAAATAGTTTTATTGATAAAAAGTGTAATCTTGTGCTAATTTTCTTTTCAAACACAGATTACATCGCATTTACTGGGAGCTGATAATGCTGTCGGTCACAGAGAGAAAGGGAGGAGCAGTGCTGCTAAAATCAGATAAGTGAGGGGTGCACAGCAGTCCATTAATCTGTCTCATTGCTATCAATCAGAATCACTATAATCCCAAAGCTAAGCCATTCCCACTGCAGCCCTGTATGCAAGCAAATGCCCACAAATACATGGTTTCCAGATTGATTGAATGAAAATATTGTATACTGACTAGACCAAATGCCTGTCTGGTTTTGACCTCAACCAGAGTGGAACCAATGTCAATTAAAAGTTTGGGTTTGATGAGATGGAGGTCAGGTAAGATTTCCTGAACACATTTGCAAAACATACAATTTTCCCCACACAGCTGTCAAAAAGTGACATTATTATTAAATCACAAACACATCTTTACTGGCTCCACAAGAGAAGTAAATAAGTCATGAGTTTAGAGAATACCTCCTTGTGAAAGAAAATCAACTGTCCACCAAAAACACGTTAATTTGATCTTCCAATAAGAGAGAAAAGGCTATTGTTCATTCCTCTCTCCCTTTAGCTAAAGCTTCTGGAGAGACAGAGCAGCATCCACATCTAATACAAGGGTCAATTACCAACAGTATTGATTACCACAAATTCTTTATTAATTGTGCATGGCCAGTTGTCTGTGTTTAGACCAGAGATGATAAAAAAATAAGACCAATATCTGCCGGGATATAAAAATGTGTGCAAATTTTGTTATTTAATTTCAAGTTATGTGTAACGGTAGAATGCTAATATTATCCTTACATTAAATTGCAGAAAAACAACGATGTAAACGCATATTCATTTGGGGTTTTTTGGAAGAAAAATAATTTCCATCCCGTGCAGCTCCATTCACTCCATACTCCACTGAGTATGGAGTGAATGATTCATGACTACATAATACTGCGGCATAGAGAGGCATTGACAAGCTTATGAAGAGCGATAAATGAACAGTATTATTAGTCACTCATATAAAGGTTATAGTTGCAGTCTTTAACATGTTTGATCATGTTATTTATTTATTTTTTTTAACAACAAAGTGCAGTATTAATTGGCTTACTATTGTTCACATTACCCACACATTGCCTTTCTTCCAAACACAATTACAGTTTAATATGTTTAGTCAATAAAAAGGCAATATTTAAACATGAACATAGACAACAGTCAGACATAAACATGTTATTATGAAGATAAACACTACAGACAACACAGACTAGGCGTCATATCTCGGTGGAGTTGGTTAGAAAGGTAACCCCATGCAATATATCCTAACATTTGGATTCTTAAATTCAACACCAGTAAGCAGGGCCTGTCTCATGAGTTTAATTAGTTATGCCTTGGGAGAGAGTATGAATAAATTGAATAATATAGATAAAACTTTATTAAATATTATACCACCTTTGATTGAACAGTCCATGTGTGTCCCGTCACGCATGTCCCTGTGTCTGAAGGGATTGTGTGTGTCTCTGATGAGTGCCCGACACCACTCTGCCCCCTTCGTGCTTTAAGTAACACAGGCACATGCTTCTCTCAGACTGGCAATTCTGGTTCCAGCCGTCATCCCATTAACCTTGGGATAAACAGGCGAGCCTGCGCTGCCATGACAATGCTGACAGAATGGCGATTGCCCTGTCATTTCCGTTTTGTCCCTGAGTGAGAGTGTCCACGCTGTATGCAGCCTGGCACACATCCCAGAACTGACAACACTGGGTTTAGTACCAAAAATATAAATAATAGAAAAATTTTAAAATGGCACATATGCACAACTACAGAGCCTGAAATAAAAATGAAAAGTTGACTCATAAATAAATCATGTTACATTGTTCTTTCTAAATATTTTATGTTAAATGTTTCAAAGAGCAGTTTAAAGGTCTAAATGTTTTGCTTTGGAAACATCAGATAATAATAATTGGTATCACTTTATAATAACTACTCTAGTTAGCCTCAATAAAGCATATAAGAAAAGCCTAATAAACAGAATTATTCTAAGCTTGAATAATTCTTAACTTTTTGTTCATCATGAATTAATGAATCTTTCTTTATGCTTTCTGAAGACTAATTAAGATGTATTTATAAAGTATAACCAAATAATTAAATGAACAAAAGGTGACAATGTATTTAAATAGTCAACATCTCATTTTTGATTGTTGACAACAAAAGATAGGCGCTTGATGCAGGCAACACATGGCCCCAAATGCTGCCCTTGTGAAGAGAGCAAAGCTGAGAATCTGAGCGCATTGGATAACAATAAGTCAATATGCAATGAACACGAGACAATTATTTCAAAGAAGCAATTACAGAGACAGGATAATCCGGCCACAAAATCTACAACTTGATCAGGTGCAAAGACCAGATAAATGAGATTGTTGTGTCAGGTAGGGCATCCAGAGTAAAATGAACAAAGCAACATGTGGATCAGAGGAATCAAGAAACAAAGAGTATGCTAACTCACAAGTGCCTAACAATTTTTTGTCCGAAAATGTAAACACTACGAAAACAATCTCACAACATCATTTTCCAAATGCGTGCACAATCTTGTGGAAATTTTGTCTCACAAGACAACACTGAACTGAACACCGAACAGTGATTAAATCACTGTGATTATTACTTTTTCCACAATCAAGCAGCCCTACCATTTCAACATCTGACTGTGAATGGGATGAGAAAGCCTTCAAAAGTTATCCATCCACTGGTAGACCTCACATGGCTGTATAGAGTTCAGCCTCGCAGTGGTACAGAATCTTCAAAATCGGTCTGTTTATATTTCAGGTGTTGCTGACAAAACAGCTGCTGGGTACAAGTGCCACAAGAGCCACAAGTTTAGTCCTTGTGGAGTGGCAGTGAGAGAGATCAAAGCTGAGACTGTCTCCTGTGAATACAAGGGCGTCGGATAACTATTGGAGCTTTGTCCCAACTGTCAGTTTGAATATGCTGGTAACACTCCAGATGGCAGGACACACGCAGCCGCACACTGGGGGTATCCCATGTCCAGGTTGAACAATAATGATCTCAAGGCCGGCTGCTGCACTGGGATCGGCCTCACTACACCTCACTACATAAGGTAATCAACTGCTCAGGTGTACTGCCTGTAGAAGTGCACAGTATATTTTATCAGTAATGTTTGTGACATTTCTATTTAAAACCTAGATTAAAAAAAGTGACGTTGTTCCATGTTTTGAGTGGCAGAACGAGCACACATTTAATTCTGAACAGATGGTAAATTGCACTTTTGACTACAGCATTTTTGTAGTTGAAGTCATAATTGAAATGCATTATAAATTTGATGGACTCCACAGCCAACAACAGAGAACAACAGTTAGAAGGTCTTATAACCTCAGAGTCTATTACCATGAAACTTTTTAGGAAAATGAAAAGCTAAGGGCAAGATTATTTACTCTGGTCAAATAATCAAGCGAAGGTAATGTAAACATTGTGAGTGTGTGGGTGAAACAGATCTCAGAACTTTTCTAAACATGGACATTATTATGCACTGTGTATTATGTAATCCCACTGACATTTGAACAAACTTTGGTTCTTACTTTAAAGCCTTGGCAAGGGGCACAGTGGTGCATTGAAGATAGCAAATACAATATCTTTCAACATCCATCATCATACGAGCAAACAAGGCACCACCAGGCAGTTTGTGAGTGCTTTGTTTGCATTCAAGTGTTTTCAGAAATGTGGTATCTCATTAAATACAGTATAAGGCTCTCCGTATACTACTCTATTATAGTGTATGGATAGAAAGAACAATAGGGGAAATGTAGGAGCAGGTTAAGGGTTCTTATGGGAAAGTACAGCTACTTTTGACCATTATCTACTATGTAAAACAGAATCACAGACAAAAACACACAACTTACTAAGGATGAAAAAGGGGCTCACATGAAGTAAAATAATCCATTCACTAAAAACATAATACATTATTTTAAATAAATCAATTGAAACTGAAGAGGCAATACGCAAGCAATAAAATACATTCCCAAAGTAAAATTATAAGCGAACATATATCTACATTACAATTGTATTCATTTCATAGTGTGCATTGACTGGTACTCTTGACTGTATTCTTGTGCTTGCTGAGCTTATAGTGCCCAGACAAATCAAATGGAGGAAGAGAGGCATCACATTGACTCAAGAACGTCAATGCACAATAACAACCCCAGACTTTATCCGCCCTGTGCTTGTGTACAGAAAACAGACTTTAGTTTCACAGAAAGGAGTAAAAACAGGATTTTTTGTGCCCCGGTATGTAAAATGGGTGAATATATTGGATTGAGACAGAATCATTCAAACTACAATCACAGTGAGGAAAATCAGCCTGACAAAAATGGGACAGACAATTTTGGTGACTGGCTCTTCCCCACATTCAAATGAGGTCGGATCACTTCTACTAGGAAAAAAAGACAAACATCCATGGCAATGATGTTTTACCCCCCAAAAAGTTTGAACACACAACTTCCACAGAATTTGAAATCATCAATTTCACATGGAGGACAGGATGCTTAGGGGGATTCAGTGCTTTTGAAAAATAACCCAACATTTAATCATCAAATGAATGTTTTGTGAATGTTAACCATGTCACAAATCTGCCAACATATTAATATCATAGCTTAAAGACCATACAAAAATCCAGTGTATGCCTGTCTGTTCAATGTCACCACATTTCATTAAACTGTAACATTGTAAATTACAATATTGATATAAAATGGTTTAACAGGTTTCATTGACTTGTTCAAAATAAGCATTTTTAACCCTACATGTAAGACCATGAGTATTACTTTTTTCAAAAAATTACAAGTTAGTACAGGGCAACAGGAATTTTGACCAGCCTTCCACGTCGGCATACAGTGGGTAAAATGGGTAAAATAAGACTTACGTATGTAACTAGGGTTCTATGAATGCTGGATGACCACCAGAGGACGATGCTTTGCACCTGGATATTAACATATGCACGCAGCACATAGGTAAAAAATAAACAAGTTAGCAATAACTCAGCGTGACTGGAAATTCTGGTGGTCATCCGGAATTTATAGACCCTTAGTTATATGGTATCGCCAATTTTATTTTATTATTTCTGACCGCCAGAGAGTGGTGCTTTGCACCTGGATGACGTAATACCAACAAAGTCACGAGGAGTCTGCACTTACCAAGATCAATTGCAGATGGTAGAAGCTGACATGACGACTGGAACCACTGGATAAGGTGCAGCCACATTCACTCTATAGAAGCGAGCAGAGGTACAGGAGGAAGCCCACGTAGCTGCAGCACACATCTCATTCAGTGGCACACCCCTCAGCGCAGCCCAGGAGGTGAAAACGCCCCTGGTGGAGAGGCATGTAACTTTGGGAGGCTGAGGACCCCTGGATTCATTTGCCTGTAGAATGGCATCCACAACCCAATACAAGAGCCATGTTTAGAGATAGCACAGCCTTTTCTGTGGACCCTACAACATACAAACAGGGCAAATTTGCAGCACAGTTCTGTATGCCCAGCAGATGGACTGCCCTGACACTCTGCCAACAAGGCAGTGCCCACAGGTGGAGCTCCCGAGATTCTACCAGTGAGTGAATGGCTCTCGTGCCTCCTTGATGTTATATTAATATACTGTGATGTGTAGTGCGATAGAACAAGAACATGCCTCCCTGGGAGGGCAGGAAGAACGAACTGGAGTGCTAGCCAAACAGCTCACAGCTCCAGCATGTTTATGTGTTGAAGCCTCTCCTGAGAACACTAGACACCCCTGACCATCCTGTGGTTCCTCAGCCTGTAAGTGACACATCTCTGACTGCTTCTCGACGATGGGGAAGAGAAATGCCATTGCATAGGAACTCTCTGTTCCCCCATGGATGGAGATGCTGAAGTCAATGACAGGAGAGCTGCACAGACATGTGCAGGTGCACCTGTGGATGGAGGCCCAGACCGCTGAGCCAAATCTGAAATGGGTGCAAGTACAGATGCCCCAGAGGTATTACTGTTGAGACTGAGGTGAGCTTGCCCATCAAGTGGAGAAGCACACCGAAGGACAGTCGCTGATTCCTCTGAAGATGAGAAAAGAGATTGAGTACGTCCTTTACCTTCTGGGGGGATGGAGTGGCCCTAACAGAATTGATGGCAATGGCAATGAAGATCACCTGTTTGGCTGGGAATCAACAAGCTCTTTGCAAAGTTCACTGCAAGTCCCAAGTGTGATACATGATTCAGTAGAATGGAAGTGTCTCTGAGCACATACAAGCCAATTGTCCAAGTACAGCAGAATAGTCCATGGGCTTGCAGCGGTACAAGTGCTGTGACCACACATCTGCTGAATGTTTGAGGGGCAAGGGAGAGACTCAAAGTATGCTCGTCCTTTGAAAGCAAAGTGAAGGAACTTTCTGTGGCATATCGTGCCACAGGTATGTGGAAGTAAGTGCCCTTTAAGTCAACACTTGTGACAGACTGAAGAACATCTGTGGTGAAAAAGTAGTTCCTTAACGACATAACGATTTAGGTGTCTGAGATAGAGAGGATAGGACAAAAACTGCCATCCTTTTTTTGGAACAAGAAAATAATTTGAATAGAACTCCTTTAACTGTTCTGAACTCTGAACAACTTCTACGGCACCCCAGAATTTCCTGAATCTCTTGCCTGGGGGCCGTCAACCTCACTGGGTCAAAAACAATGGTCATTTGCCCCCCATCGAAATTTGGGGGTCAACATTTGAACTGAATGTTGTAACCTTTGAACAATGTTGAGATCACCCATGGATCTGTAAGTAAGGCCTCCCAGCGAAATGTCTTGGGGGAAAAACTGCTGGGGGCCAAATGTCGAGAGTCAGACTTGCCTGTTGGCCTCCCTGTAGCATGGGAGGATGGTCCCGGTGGACCTGGCGGTCATTTCTGGTGGCTTTTCCTCTTGGTGGATGAATAGAGGTCTGGAGAGAGGGTCGACTGGTCTGTGCTTGGCCATCAGAAGTGCGTCCAGCACCTGGCAAAGATGAGGCTCTGGCTGGGGGATGAAAGGCCATAGCACCTCTGGGCTGGGGCCTTAATGTGGTTCAGAAAACTGTCAGTGAGATTTATTTGCCACAACAGCCTGCTCCAGGGTCTGCTGGGCAGCAGATCCAACCACCTGGTCTGGTATAATGGGCAGTGTGCGAAGTGTACCCCTGCAAGACTCAGCGTACCCCTGTCAGCCCCGGCATTCTTGAGTGACTGAGAAAGGGAGAGGTCTAGGTGAGAGAGGGAATTACCCAAACGACCGATCTGAGCTGCTGTGTCATAGCTCTTGGTAATGAAGTAATCTGTGACTCTACACTGAGGACGTGGGGAATGAGCCTCTGACCAGGCAGCATCAGCTGGCGCTACACCCAGGCCCCGTAATGGTGCCATCAACAGAAGGCATACAATCCAATCCATTCCTTGTTGCATCCTGCATAGCACTCAAGGTTTTGCAGTCCTGTGTGAAATGAGGACTGCAATGTACCGCCAGCCAAATAGTGTGGTGAAAAGAGGATAACTCCACTTCTGTCCCCATTGTTCCAAGTCTGGCGAGTGGGAGCTCATGACAGATGGATTAAGGGAGTGGCAGCCTTCATCCTGACCATCCAGGTAATCTGCACCACCTACTCTAAACAAGGAATTCGATGAAACAATGGACAAAGCATGTTCCTGAAGGTCTGATCATCCCCATCATCATGAGGGGTGGGGCGAGGCACAGAGGGAGGAAGGCCAGGCTGCAGATTAAGGAGCAAGGACTTCATCTGAGGCCAAAGTGTCCACCTTAGCAGATAATGACTGATCGTGACAACTTCTCTTAGCCGCAGGCGCCTCTGTGTTTGGGCACTTGTGGTGTTTAGGCTCTTTAACAGGGCTACAGGCCAGGGTCATCTTAGGCATAGCACTCTCAACCGCTGCCAGTCTAGCGGACCTCTCTGCCAGTGGCATGGAGGTGCAAATAAAACAAGCGTCTTTGGTGAGTGCTTGTTTCAGGTGTCTAATCCCTAGACACTGTGAGCATAAATCATGGCCATCTTCTGGTCTTAGAAGGGCCAAACAGCTGTTGCAACCATGCATCAAAATGCCAACGTCATGCCGTGCAGTAGTTCGAGGCAGTAGTAACACACTACTAATGGCGGCACCAGTAGTTCAATGCACTAGGAGCAATCTAAAACTGTGGATCCGGAGCGAGGAGCACTCACAAAGTACCTAGTCACAAACTAGCCCCTAACAAGGCTAAATAGTCACAATATGGTATTGCAGAATTAACTTGCCAACATGGAAAACCAAATAATGTTCAAGCCACTGGAGCAAAAGCACTCATGAGGCACCAGTTCAAGTACAAGTTCAACTCTGAATAGATCAATGTTTTAGCTCAATTCAACCAAGTAATAAAGCTAGCTTTATAGACTGCCCAAAATATGTAAGGCTAGCCTGCTAATAGTAGCTGTCGAACATGCAGCATACGGCAAGGTGTATTCAACGCTGGCGATGGTAGCAAAATATACTCACTGAGACTTTTGGTATTTCCTGACCTATGTGCTGTGCACACATGTAGATATCCAGGTGCAAAGAAGGAATGAAATAGAACATTTTCATGTTCCATGAAAATCCAACATTTACACATTAACTCCACTATTTCTAAATTCAAACTCTACATGTTCAGTCAAATACAAATTTGAATCAGCCATCTAAGTATTAAAAAGCAATTTAGTTTCATACAGCCTTGTATAATAAAAGTAGTTTCTGAAGGTGGTGCTTGTCAGATGTCTACCAAGGCGACTGCATTATCATTCAAGTGTGAAGGTAAAAACTGTGATGTCCCCAGTGGATGTCAGCTGGCTTCAAAGACAAGTCAGGAAGTATGCAATGGGCAAGAGAAAATTATTTAAAAGTAAGCAATTATAGATAAAAAAAATACATATTACATCAAGGCATCCCGGCAGCATTCATGATCTTCGTAGCTCAGAGTACAAAAGTAGCAAGTCTTAAGGATTGTTTGAAGGACAGGATCTAGACTTGTATTTTTTTTTTTTTTAACCAAAGATGTTTTATTTGACCTCAAGCAGAGACCTTGGTTTGAAAACATCTCAAACATGGTATTCAACTTTGCCTTTTTACTTAAGATGCAATAGCCACAATAAGAAATAAAGTGACAATACAAATCCTTCAACATTTTTTTTTCTTTTGAAGAATTCATTTTGCTTTAGTTACAGTTACACAGACCTTGCTATATCCAACAATATTTGACTGGGGTTTAAACAAAAAAAAAAAAAAAAAAAAAAAAAAAAAAAAAAAATAGATTAAAGAAAGAAGATCATGTATTCCTTTATTTTGAGAAGCCCCTGTGAGGCAACTGGTTTTTGGACAAAAATGTATTTAACTGAATCTAAAGACAGAGTAGCATCTTATCTGAATTGTTGTTTATTCAACAGTTTATTCACATACACACAGGACCTTTCAATTTTTCAATCCCAAGTTACATATATTTGCAAAGAATGACAAAAAAAGGAATGCCAGGATGTTACACTTTCTTCACCAAACTGGGCCAACACATTCTGCCTTTGCATATTATTATCAGTAATGTAAGAAAGATATTTCATTATTAATTAGCACCATTTTACATGCATTTTGTTGCAAGAAATGGCATATCACTGTATAATATAAAAACATATTATTGCCCTGGCTTAAAGTTGCACTATGTGACCTTTCTGGTGGAGTGTCTGCCACCTGCTTAACTCTATAGAGATGTTACTGCGTTGTATGAAGAGAAAGAGTATGGCATTAAACTGGCATTAAATCTATTTTGCATTAATTTAATAACTGCTGTTTTTTTGCTCTAAGATGCATTGAAAAATATGCATTCCTACTGTGAGATCAGACCTCTAACTTGATAAGTTTAATGGCATACTATAGAAATTCCAGATAAAGTAATAACATTTCCATAAAGGCAGGCAGGTGATAGACCCTGGAAAAGAAAAGTTACATAGTGCAGCTTTGAGCGTTTTATTCAAAGACCTGAATAGACATTAATGTTGAACAGTAATGATTGTTTTTTCTTCAGTGTAGACAGACAGTGGCAGGTTTAAGTCAAGTCTGGTTGCTCCGGGAGATACCAGTGCTTTCTACAAATAGACACAAAGTGCAGACAAGATCCAATCAATCACTGACCAAGTGGGCACTGGAAATCCTTTGGTATTTGTGGGGGAATATTTGAAAAGAGTCTGCTTTCTTTGTGATGGGCCATGTCTGTGGGTATTGATTGATACAATATAAAAGCAATTCATTTTCATCAGTTGAAATCACAATTTTTACTGGTTTCGTGATTCTTGAGGATAACCTAAGTGGTTCTTTAGAGATCATTATTTACCCCATAACACAAGCGATCTACAGACTATAAGACTGTGATAAAATAATTCAAATACAGAGATGAAAATTTAAGCAGTTAGAGGCAATATACAGTAACCTAATGTACATTTAGTGAGCCAGAAGCCCAGTGTAATGAAGGAAAAGTGGAGTTAAATATCGTATCTGCGGCAGAGCTAATCGCAGGTGCAGGTTGTAACATAAAGGGTTTTATTAGACCAACCAACTGTGAAAGTCCATTTTCAGCCATTTACTTGAAATGTGAAAAAAGAAACAATTTGACGTAATACTTACAAAGACGATCGAATACTCAAATAGGACTCTGCACTGCAAATCTGTTAGGTATTAAACTATTACACTATACAGAGACATGGAAAGAATGCAATTTAGGGTCAGACTTTTTTCTACAGCAATTCTTACTAACAACCCTGATATACTTGTATAGTTGAATGTACAGAATGTATTTATATAGTATAAAAGATTATGTATTGGTGCACTTGTGGAATGTAGCTCTCAAATAAAAAACATGCTAGTTGTTCCTTAAGGGTAACACTACAAAAGCCAAATGTGTGGATGTCCATTATGAGCCGTCTACTGTAAAGACTGCCAATTGGTGTGAATAGAAAAAAAGTGTGGACGTCATATTTAAAAGTTAACTACAGCAAATGGGTTTCTAATATGGTCCTCACTATAGTTAACTACTGCTATAGACCTCTTTGGAGCCATTTGGAGAGTATAATTGTTTCCCCTTTTCTCAAAATAGTAGCACTTGGATCTGCCCAGACTAAATGACGTTTTAGTTTTATTAGGCAGATTTCCATGTGCATCAGTATGGCAAGATGTCTCTAATGTACTAGCATTATTGTTATCTTACACAGATGCTATAGAGGCTTGAAATATCAGAGAGTTTGAAAGTCATAACTGTCAATCACTCACACAGCTGTCTCACGCCACGTTCAATCTAACTGCTGAAATCTTGGACCATTAATTTTGAGTGGCGACACAGTAGCGATGTCCTGTCAAGTGCTGTCATTTCACCTCAGAATGGTTTATTATATGTGCTATATTTGTATCCACCTGTAGCTTCTGTGGATTAGCCTGGCCAGCCAAGACCACATGCTTTTACAATACTTCACATAGACATTTGGATCTGGAACTGTATCCTGTGTCCTCTTAGGCGTAACAGGTGGATTAACCTATCAGAGAAATGCATGGTCCATTTGTGTCAAAACAAACATGGTGACTCAGTTATTTATTTCAGGTAAAATAAGTTATAGATTTTGTTCAGAATGAGAGGTGAAGTCTTCTACTGTGGTTGGACCACAGTCTAGTTTCTAGACCTAAAAAAATCAGGAGGGAGTGACTGGTCAGGCAATCTGTAAATCTGTGCTTTCTGCTGTTTATTTTGTGCATTTTCCAATCAAAGCAACTTAGCAGACTAAGTTGCTTTTGTGGCGTTGTTGGCTGACCTACCAATAAACACCACAAAAGAAAACTGAAGAGTGTGACTGTGTGAGTTGTTCCTGCAGAAGGAGGGGCTAAGGACAAGAGATGTTCTGGTACACATCCATTTGCTTGTCTTCTGTTGATTAATGTGCCCGTCTGTTATTGACCAATGACTGTTTCATTGTTGATTTTCTAACTTTCTGTTAAATCAATGATCTTGTTCAGCCTAAAAGGCAACTGCTGTTGTGTTTTGGGGCTTTACAAAAATAAACTGAACTGAATTGAAGAGTTACTTAGTTTTTTTTTAGTAAGAGAAACTTGGTGTTAACTTGTTTTTTGAGAAAATAGCACTGTACTGTAAAACAAAATTTCTGACTACAATAAATATTTCAACAAATCAGAACTTTAACCAAAAACTCTATTTAATTTGCTCATGTTTCTATAAATCACTGTTGGATCCCTTGTACAGAACAGTCTAAAGCACTTAAGCCACTTCGATTCACCATATCAACACTACTTCTCACCCACTATAAAACAATGAAAAAATGCATTGTATTGTAAACTATTATTGGTTACATAACTGTACATTTGAAGTGTTATCTTAGCCTAGACATTCTACATTATGCAATTAAAGGGGTGTGTGACCTCATCGCCTGCCTCCGCTCGGCCCGCTCAGATCCGCTCAGAGTCTATACAGGAGAAGGGTGGAGGCAGCACAAACAGACTGGCTCTGCCCCAGTACAATACGTCCCAACTGAAGACAAAGGGCCCTTATAGTGTACTCTGCTACTGGGCTCGCGTCACGTAATACAAAAGACCAGGCTTAAAATATGAGAAGAAATGGTGGATTTAACAGATTGAATACAGGTTAATTGTGATTTTTGACAAATTATAGATCTTAGCCAAATGAGTACGAGGCGGTGTGTATTTTACATCAGTTAAAGCCAGGAGTAGCCAGTGAGGGCATCCGGGTTAGGGGAAATTATGACATGGACAATGTGTTGTTAAAGGTGAACTAAAACTTTTCTGATAGATGGTCCACCTGCTTGTCTCCACGGGGATGTTATTGCTTTGCTTGAAATATTCCACACTATGGCAACTTGAAATCTCCAGATCTTGAGCCAGGATACTTCTCAGGTTTCCTTGCCAGATTAACCGAATGATTGATGGGGAAAACTGAAGAATTTGAGGTGTCATGGGAACCGGGTAAAAATAAATAAATAAAAAAACACTGCCAAATGACACCTCAAATTACTCAAAATCATAAAAAAGAGAGGTGGATTAAGGAAAACAGAAAGGAAATAAGACTTTTTTTTGATGGAGGATGTTGGTCATTTCACAAAATTGATTGTCCAAAGGTGGTACCATCTTCTCTAAAATACAATAAAAAATCTTCCAAATGAAAATTGTTGGAAATGACTCGAAATGAGGTGGCGTTTAGTGTTCCGAGCCCTGCACCATTGATTTGAGGTGGACCCGCTGAGTTGCGAGCAGCAGGCATCAGATAAGAATGGCGCCATGGCCGTCTGAGGCTGCAGCGCAAATCTTTAATCATGGGTCATTGTATTCCGCACAGTGCCCAACACATAAAAGCAGGTAGAGGAAGTGCTAAATCATACAGCCATCGCAGTCTAATTGGCCTACCAGAATGAGCCCCGCCAAAATATTGTTTTGCCTCTGCACTATCTGTTTCCATCTGGTGGTCTCTCATAGAAACTGTGGCTTCCTGTGCTTGGGTGTTGGCCACAGCATAAGTACAACATCCCCTGGTCTGTAAAAATAATCTTTGAGGGCTTGTGTAAAGAAAGAGACGGACAGAAATACATTTTGTCCCACGAGGAAGA
>KN478444.1:15894-93901 GCA_000787095.1 Periophthalmodon schlosseri
AGAAACATTTCCTTCATCAGAGTGGCACCAAGTCTAGATCTCTGTGCATTTAGGATCAACTTAATACAAAAATATAAGTATAAGTACGACGCTATATACTATACATTTTTTATGTATTGTTAACTTTTGTCTTGACCGTTTTATAATGAAGTTATAATCAAATATTACATTAAAGCATGAAAATAATCTTGTTGCATTTACAAAGGCATTTAAACAGTAACTTTTTTTTTTTTCCTGCAGGCTTAAAAGTGTCTTGTGAAGTTGTAACCTTTTGAGTTCTTATTTTTCATCAAAGGATATTTAATTACATGTAGGGCTGGGTGATATTACAAAAGAAAAAAAAAAAAATCACATCATATTACACGTTTCCTCATATTGATCAATCATAATTTTCAATTTGATATAATAAAAAGAAAAAAAATGGTTTCAATATTAGTTTCATAAACAATACAGACTGTCAATCATTGTCACTGCCAAGTCCAATTTATTTCTCCAAAATCTGAACTCCAAACTAGATATATTTACTGAAAGAGGATTGACCTCGTAATTTAAAAAAAGAGTAAAGTAAATCACTGACGATTAGATTGAACTGAATCTCAACTTCGATTAAAATTCAATAAATTGCACAGCCCTAATTACATTTTTATTGAAGTCAACCTTTTGTGTGGACTAGTAGAATTCAAAGATTTATGAAGACTTTTTTTTTTAATTTTAAGACACTATTTTAACAATTGACACAGAACAGTTCGGGAGACATCTTTTCTTTGTGGATTTACATCTTTTCTTTGCAGATTTGGGTAATTATATTTGACAGTAACCTATTTCATGTCATGAGGGATAAAGATTCCTGGCTTCACTATTAAAGAGCTGTCAGTCCATCTCTAAATCCTGTCTGACATCTTCGGAGCGTCCCGTCACTTCACCCTCCCCTCCAGTCTGCCATAACAATGGGAAGAGCACAATTAAGTGATACATGCTGCTAGGAGAAGGAAAAAAAAAAACTTAAGATGGTTTAAAAAAATGGAAAAATGAAAATGTCTGGTGAATTGTGGGCTCCATGTGGGTCACTTTGCCGCACATCACCGCTGCTGTCCTGCTACATACAGACAGGTGATTGGAAAAGCTACAGCAGGGAGGACCATCAAACAGCAGCAGTCCAAGCATCCAAAGATAATTAGCTTTTGTCTCACAATAATGAGTCTCGCAGTGACATCAGGCTAGTTTGGCCATGCATTATTAGTGGCAAAGTCTAACTTACTGTTTATAATGTAAAGTGATGGCTGTATGGTGTGTTGTGTTCATAGATATGGATAAAAGTTGGCAATGTGTTGAAATATCAATATTCAAAATAGTTGCTTTGGAGAACAGGAATGGAATATGGAGTATATCTTGTCTATACTACAAAACTAGAAAAATGCTACAAAAAGGAAAAGAAAACAAATCCAAGAAACTTGCAGTGTAACCTTTCAAACTATAATATAAAGTGATATTCTTGTAGTTTTGCAGTTTATTTTTTATCATCCTGTTCATGTATAATACTTTTACTTCAAACATGACATTTAAAAAGGAATAGGTTAACACATGCCTAATGGATTGCAAAAACATAATAAGCGTTTTTTTGTCAATAACAGCCCCTTATTATGGACTGAATACTGTTGCATTAAACTATATCAATATAATCAGTCCCAAACAGTCAAAATGTACCAGTCCACACACTCGAGCTCCCTTTATACAGACATGTATAAAGGGATTGACCTCAATTTGTACTGGTTTATCTTTCCTTTTGACTGGATATATTGATATGTGGAAAGCTACAGCCCCAAAATTGTGCCATGTTGGTTTTATTGAACTTTTAATTTTAAGTGGACAAGTGTTAGAGAAATATGACACTTTATGTTCAAATGTAACTCCTCTCCATATGTCCCACTTTAAAAAGATATATCATTTAAGATATATCATTTAAGATATAGTAAATAAATAAAATGTAATCAACAAATACAGCATAAAGTTTATCTTAAATGCTATACACTTAACTTTATGCCAATTAAGTGATTCACATCTGAAAAGAGTGGTTTGTATTTGGTTCCATGTTGATCCCTTTACTTTGCCAGCACCACAGCTGTTTTGGTCCGGCCCGCGCAAGCAAGCAGGAGGACCACTCTCTCTGTAACATCAAATAGCAGTAGCCTCAGACCCCAAAATAATTAGCGTCAGAATCACATCAGGCTAGTTTGTCCACATGCAATTTCTACACGGTGCAATTATGAAATTTAGATGCTGCATGTTGAGCATCGGCCAATTAGTATCTGTACTGAAGCTTGGAGAAAATATATGTATGTGATCTGAATCCCATTTTAAAAGTGTTGCAGTTTATAAAGTCTTCAAATAAGCAAATAAATGAAATATTCAATGCCGTCTTGGCTTTTTTTTTATCTTGTTTGAGCAGATGCGTTTTGATCAGTGTGTCCATCCATCTGATTGCATTAGCATATGGTCTATAATCACACCTTTATTTCATAACTATCAACACACCGCGGTGCATTACTTAAAAATTCTTACACATTTGGTCCCTAAAACTCTTAAGAGCCCTAAATTTGATATATGACACTGCACACTTGGTTTTAATTCCCTTCATTTGGTGGTGGATTACAAGCCGTATGTTTGTGTAGCTAATGACTGTGTTTGCTGAATGTGCCTTATGCATAATTAACACAAATAAACTAAGTGAGTGATTTTGTACCCAAACTTAATAGCAACTTTTCCGTGCATAAAGAAGTTGTTGAAATTCTTCTCGTAGGCCTACGTCTTAGCTTTGGCACATGAAAGAACTGGCTACACAGACGCACAATGTTTGAAACACTGAGCATATGCAAAGATGAAGGCGTTAACAAGTACGGTACATTCTACATTTTAATGGCTATTTTCCCACTATTACCAAACCCCGTTAACAGCTTTTTTGATCGTTGCCACTGTTTCCATGGATACCCGGTATAAACATATGGTCTGTGTGAATATTAAAAGATTTGTAGCTTTGGTCTGGAACTTTGTGCCTACTGTAAGCAATGATTCAAAATCATCCAGAACAACTGGATGTGTTTTTGAATAAATGTTACTTTTGCAAAGACAATTTGACGATTTGAACAATTTGACCATGATCTGAAACTAAAATCCTTAATCTACAGTAATAGTTTACTATATGACCACTTTTTAAACAACAAAACATTCTAGTGAAGGTGTATGGAGTTTAAGAACACAGTGGAGCACTTCCTGTATTACCACATGACATCACAAGGTGGAACAGAGTGTTTTCTGTTTGAGATATGAACTCAGCTTAAATATGCAGGGTTTGACTAATTTTATTTAAGTCATATTCTGTGTTAAAATCTATTACCGTCCCTTCAAACACATACCATGTAACCAGGCCTCATTTCTGCAGACTACAGCTCATCTTAGCTGTGTACTTTCCCTCTTATAATTCCTGCTTATTGTCAACAGCCGAGCGAGGTGCGCACTTTGCAGGACCAGAAGACATACGCGCTCTCCTCTGTGCAGACCGCAAAGTGAAACGCTGATTAGTGACGCTACATTACTCCGCTTTGTCCAAGGGCAACTGCTTCATATCAGCTGCAGCGTGAGAAGTGCAGCTCATAAACTGTCCTGCTCCCGGCTCCCTGATAGACGCTTTATATCAGGATAAAAAAAATATTTAAAAAAACTATTGTTTTCATATCACTCTCTCAATTACATTAGGGATAATTAGTGTTATGTTTCGGTAATTAATAGAATCGCTGAACCTTTCAAATGAAGAGGCTGAGTTCAGTGTGATAGGGTTGTGAGAGAGCAGGCTTTCTTGGAAACTAATGGCATGTCTTGGAAATATAATGTGTAATGTGTAGAGCTCCAGAGGTCACATGACTAAATACTTTTGGTCGGCCATGTTGGTATTGAGTAAGCAAGGCACACAGACCCCTAACATAGTCAATCTTTCCTAACATCAACTCTTTAGACATGCATTTAGACCCCATTTTTGGTCTTCCTCCAAGCATCTATGGGAGCCTCGACATCCTTCTACCCATTAACTATTCCCCATCTCTACATGTGTAACCCACCTCACAGTCCTCATTTCCAAAACACTCAAGCTTTTACTCTGATGTATTCATTCCCCATACTCTCCATTTTGGATAAGATCTTCAGAAGGTTTTTCCAATTTCCATAACGACCATTTGTGTTTCAGGAAGTAAAGTAGTACACATCACGCACAGTCACTTCAATTACTATAAACCTTTTCTACCTTTTCTACTTTTTGTTATGCATCAGTCAGAGTTACCAAGGCAGCAAAACGCTTTTTCAAATTCAAGACAAAATAAAAAGTATAGAAATATTTTTAGCTTCAGATGAGGTGCTTAAAACAAAAACACAAAAATTAGTTAGTCATTATTAGTAATAAACTTCATATATTGTCTCTTTGCAGCTTCTTAATGCCTTTCCCCGCCTATGAAAATGTAGGCAAATGGCATCATAACATTTGAATGCAGTTCTCTTCATTACATTCGCTTCTAAACTGTCAGATCTGACTTCTGATTGGCCTTCGAGGTTACAGTTCTTTTCAGGGCACACGTAATCCCTCCCAAACCAGAGGAATTTGAATCGACATTTCCTCCTCTCATTACTTTAATTATCTTTTACCTCTGCCACTGCAAACTTGCTCTCGGACTTTTAAACACCTGACTGTTACAAAAGCTAAAGTACTTTTGGGGTCCTTTTTCCGAGAGCAGTTTTAATGAGGACAGTGCTATCTGCAGAGTCCAAATGTCTCTATTTCAGGAGCACTGGGGTCATGGGCAGACGTTAGCATGGTGGTGTGGATGCAGACAGATTTGCTGAAGAGAGTGAAGCATTAAGAGCATTCAATGAGGACACAGAGCTGGGCGAAAGATGAGTTGACTTGGGGTCACGCTGCAGATGTATAGATACAGTTTAGCGCTCACCTGTCCATCACGCAGAAAGGGTGACCCTGCAGGACGAGGTCGGCGCTAAGCAGGCTATTAGCCACTGTCAGCAGATGGAGGTGAAAGAGCTCAACCCACACAACACAAAACCCCAGATCACGGCTGTCTGCAACTTTATTTATACCTTTTATTTACAGTTTCATACTCGTGTCGCCGGAAAGAGTTTTTAACAATCTGAGAAAAAGTTTGTCTGTGGAACTTTTACATCTATACTTTCTGAAATAAATAACATAGATTCATTACATTTGTGATCTCTCAACAGACCAGAAAACAACACACAGGGGCCTGAAACAACACATATTCCATAAGATTCCATTGTGGCTGAATTATTTATAGTAAAAGCATTGGTCGCAATTTATTATTATGATGTTATATGTTGCATTCTTCAGCAGTCTAATGTAATTAACAGGTAGCAGCCGCCACCACCAGGACAAGAAATTGAAGACATCTGAGAATTAATCCATTACTTTTCACAGTGAATAGTGGTTCTTGAATCATGTTCTCAATTTTTTTTTATTTTATTTTTTTATTGTAAGAGGTTCTTTAATCAGCAAAACAGCTTCAATGTTATTAGTCACTCAAATGAAAAGTCTGAAATGTTGTTTATGACTAATAAACAAAGAGCAACGTTGAATGAGCCATTTTTTGTTTTTTGTTTATTTTTACAGCTGTTTCCAATGGACAATTTAGTGGCAACTATCATATTACCTGAAACACACATTGACCATCTCTGAACCACTTTACCCCCAAAGGATTCTAGGTAAAGGAACTTCTGGAACTTACCACCAAAAAGTAAAGCCCATTATTGGTATAGTTTGATCTGTGCGATAATATAATGGAGGTTTATGCAGGTTGCAGCCACCCACCTTAACTCCATCATATTCATATCTTACCTGCAATCATCTGTGGCCTAAAAATATCGGCTTTATTGACTCTTAAGCGACCAATGCAAGCAGATATATGGACTCCAAACTAATCCTAAAGTCTATTTATTCTAAGATGAATGAGGATTCTGTGCTCGATAGATAGTCCTATAATAGACGGTATAGGTTAACATTTAAATAAGAAATATGCAAAGTGATGTGATTTCAATCTTCCACGCAATGCAATGATTCAAAATGTATGAGAGAGGCTATATGGGATTTAGAAAGAAAACTGTGTTGCCAAGGTTAGAATAGACTATGTATATTTTGAAATACAGTGAAAACATTTTTACTGTGGGTTAGTTTTTTAGCAGAGGCAAGGATCCATGTGCTGGCACCAAAGACGTTCATTTTTAGATTGAGAAAACACGAAAACATCGCTGTATGAGGGCTATTAGCTGCTTCTCAATCTGAGGGGGAAGTAATTAAAACAGCACTTAACGATATAAAGCTTTCACTCGCTGCTAATGAGCCTACTGCGCTAGCCCTTACCTTCACACCCAAACATTCTCCTCCTAGCTTGTGTTTAGCAAAATGCTGGGTTGGCGGGGGTCAACACATTTTAATGGTTACCTTCTTGCATTAACAACCTACCACTACTCCATTATACAATGTTATTAACTAAAGGTGTGTTTACTATAACCAAGGTGCACTGGCAAACCTCGCCTTCAGCTGAGGTCAAAGTTCACAGGTGCACCAAAAGTGAACGGAAGTGTATTACCTCCAGCACTAATAAAGTCAGAGAAGCTGGCATCGATCGTACACCTAAGCCCTATGTCCAATGCTTGTTTATTAGATTTTTTTGCTACCATCTTTTTGCTAGTATTTTTTTTTAAGCTTGAGTGCGTATGACAAGTCAGCAGACAAGGAGGGGGAAAGGAGATGTCTCTTAGCCCTAGGTACCCCAATAGCAGCTAATTAGGCCACAAATCACAGGCTATCACATGACCACATATCCCCACAGATGAGTGTCGGACTAAACACAGCCAGCAGCCATTTTAAATCCAACCCTAATCCAGTGAGCGCTTCAGCCTCCTCAGAGCATCAGCAGAAAACCTCAGCTTTAGACTGGGATGTGGCCAGAATCACAGAGCTCACAGATACTGCAATATATATGAGAAACTGAAGATCTACAACAACCTCTGAGAATGCAATGAATAGGGCTGCACAATATATCGCAACAGAAGGAACATTTCAGTTGGCGCAATTATCAAATCTCAAAGGCTGCAGCTATTTAAATAATCCAATGGCAAGTACAAAATATCTTGTCCTTTTATAGAAAAATACTACTGAGCCCATAGAAACATGTTCTGGAACATGGATGACATAGGCTTGTGAGCTGAGCATTGGGCAGAATCTTACAGCTAACCGTAGGGAGGGTTCGAATAGGGCCCGGGAGAAATTACTGAAACATACATGGATGACATTTAAAACCTCTTCAGGCATGATTTTGATGAGGGAACAATGTTTGGTAAACAATTTGGTAAAACTACTGGAGATATTGTGGTCAGCTTATAGATGTCACATTCACTGAAGGGAACAAGAGGGAGTTTTATGTATAAATAGTATTTTTAGAGTAACTGTTAAAAATGTGATAATATTAGTGACTATAATCCTGAACAATATCACACTACACACATTAATATAATAATTCTCCTGGTACTCAATCAGGCATTATAGAACCTTGTGATGTCATCTGAAGCCCAGCAATTATGTGCACTAAATGGAGCTACTCATTAACACTTCATAGATGGCTATGACCATCACTGATGATCACTACAACAACTATGACTGTTACAACAACTATAAAGACTTCACCACCAATTTAGGTTGTGGCTGTTATGTGCAAACTGTTCACTCATCCCCAGCCACAGGTAAAATATGTTTACTCTTTATTTTAATTTATTGTATGTGTTCTAATCTGTATTTAAATATGACAATGTTTTAGAAGTTCTTTGGATTTCAAAAACACGCCAAGTGCTCAACAATAGCATAAGCTATAAATGAATCAAATCTTCCCTGGTGATTTTAGTGTTATGTCTACGGGGTGGAACACACTGGAACAAATTTAGGGGCAACTATGGTCCCACACAACAGATATTCAAATAGAAAAATGTTGAACAAACTAATAATTAATACAAAACAGCTCCTGACCCAGCTTAACTAAAAGAATTGATGGGACTGGGTGGCCAAAAATGGTTGTTTTTTAAAACAACCATATTATTTGCAGAGACTAGGTGCAGGGATAAGGTAGAAGCAGCCTAAGAATAGTTCCCTATAGGCTCTTATATACAGTATCAGTGCCTCTGGGTTTCCAGTGAGGCCGGCTGACCCCAGAACAGTTCACCGTGGAGGGTTCGTGGTTCACGGTTGGTTATAAATCGAAGAGTCCGGTAGCAGCAGCAGAGCCTGGATTGAGCCATGCATACAGAAAAGGTCTTTATTGCTGCAAAAATGTCACTGCAAGTCCCCACACACCAAGTTAAAAACTAACTACTTCTATTTACAGTGAGATAAATTCAGAAAAAAAAGCTGATAATTTTAATCTAAATATTTAAAGTATACGTCTGGGCAATTCATCAAAGTTGAATTGAGATAGAGATTCAGTCATGTCTAATGGTCAATGATAGATTTTTAATAAAGATGTTTACAGCCAATCCACAGTAAAAGCATGTGGTTTAGAGCAGAGTTGAGACTTTGGAAGACGAAACTGGGCTACTTTTGTTACAAATGCCACTAATTAAAGTTGCCCTTGCGTATGTCTTTGAAATCAATAGTTAAAGCCATTTATTTACATTCTGTAAAGAATAAATAAAAAATTTGATTGATCAACATGAGAAAAAAGTAATTAATTTTTTTTCCATATAGCCAGTGCTAATTTAAAGCTTTTACACAACTTCTATTTCAAATTTCGACAAAAAAAACATTGCAAACCTGGTGAGAGATTGTTCCCATTACATAACCAATTTTATTTATTCAGTTATTTTTGAACTTGAAATGGAGTACGTATCAAACACAGCTAAAATGTGTGTTTTCCTAAAAGCCGTGTTGGCATATTGAGTACATAAAGATAAGTAACAAACTGTCTTGTTGGCTAATATTGTGTTTGCTGATCCCTGAAATGCTGGATTGAAAGACACGGAAAGATCTTTATTTATATTTGAAAATACTTTGTGTGAACAGAGCACTCCAAACCTGGGGATTATTATACCGGCTTTGAAGAGTGAAGCGGTAAGTGATTGTGTGAATGTTTGGGCAGTGCACAAAAGCTCTCGAGTCTCACACGCTGGTGAATGCAACGACTAACTCAATACTTTCATGAAGCACGTGCATTATTTATGAGGCCTCGCAGGTATATGAGCTCCCCTTAAATGAGTCATGAGAGTGTACAAGACAAAAGATGACAGGTCTGAGTGATCTTCCCTCTGCTGCAGCCGGGAGAATCAAAGTGTCATCATACATCAACATTTTACCGTTTGACACTGTATAAATATTAGGGCTCATAAGTTCAATATTAATGTTCTTATGTTTAAAATAAATCTGAGATACATAGGATTTATTGTAGGTGTTTGGGATCAATTTTACTATAACTGTTCACAAATTAGAAGAGAAGTACCAGTATCATAGCTAGTTTCAGAGATATAGATTTCATAATGGCCATATGAATGAATTGCATTTTTGAAACACTTGATGAAAATGAATTGCCTGGCATATCTCTCTCTATTTTTTATACAGATGGATATCAGTCTGGTCCCCACGCCCACCGTTACATCTCGAGCCTGTACAAACATGATTGTGCAATCAGATTCTTTATTTTCTCCCTGTCTTTTTTTCCTCGTATATTTGTTTTGATACGGACAGACCATGCGTGTCCCTGATTGGCTAATCCACCTGTCAATCAGGCCCATCTGAAAACAGAGTGATTCACTGGTAACCAGACTCACAACTTCATAAAGTATTGAAGAAGTGTGTATTCTGGATCCCAGTCAAGAAAATTAATGAAATGATTTGAAACTTTTCATGCCCAATGGTATCAATTCTCGGTCAAAATTTAAGAAAGCCAAAAAAGTAAATGGTTTGGACAATGTGTTGTTGTACTACATGCTGTTTACCAGTAATAGGAACTAGTAATTCCCAGTGGTGGCTGAGTGGCCAGCACTCACGCTTCAGAGCAAGAAGATTTCGGATTCCATCCCTGGGTCGCCCATGCCTTTCTGTGCGGAGTTTGCATGTTCTCCCCGTGTCTGGGTGGGTTTCCTCCAGGCACTCCAGTTTTCCCCATCAACCCAAAAAACATGCACAATAGGTCAAATCCTCCTAAATCCTAAAGTAGTCCTGACCAAGCCTAGCAATAGGATCATGGAGATGGGTCCCCCACTGCAGTGCTCACTACTCCTGAGGAGATGCCCTAGGGGCATTGAAGGATGGGTCAATTGCAGATGATAAATTTGCAATAAACTGTACCTTATATGTGATATATACTGTATTGGTCAATGAGAACTATATATTTCTCTATGTGAATTTGGTAAGAATGCACAGTATGACAAAGTTACTGTGGTTACTAAGGACAGTCATTGAAAGACCATAAAATGCCATCAAGTTACTGCCAGCAAAAAATGGGTTCTTTAGCCTTGCACTGCAGACAGGTTATTCAGGACAACAGAAAAAGCCCACAGCTACAGTATATGCTAGTTCCAGCACACTCCTTTCCTCCGGCCATTACTCTTCTGTGTGGTGGCGTTCTTGCAAGCTAAGCAGGGACAACAATGGGCACATGTTTACACAGCAAGTGTCCTTATAATTTAGAATCCAGACAGAAATCAATAGTTAGTGCTGTAATTCTGTAAAATAGAGATGGTGGCGCTAAAAAAAACGATGTAACAAGCCAGAAAATGTCAGTGATCTAGTAATGCACTGGGAAAGCCTGTCTATAATTTCTGTACAGAGGCTACTTACAGCCACGGACGCATTTTTACATCAACATTACTCACGTTGTCTAAACCCGCTCATCACTCAAACATTGTTGTATAATGTACGCAAAGTATCCAGCCTTTTCAACATTGGGCCCATTAGGCAGCCATTAAGGCCTTACCCCCCTACAGTTAACTCCTCACCTCTGGCGGCTGTGTACTCATTACAAAGTAAGTCATCATGATTGTGAATTTAAAAATTTGCTGAGCTGCTAGCTTTGCTCACTCCGGCTCATCAGCATAACTACATTAGGAGGATCCTGTGGGTTGGCAATCGCACACTTCCTGGATATTGCAGTCCCAGCAGGCTAAACATGTCCACATCTATTAGCACCTAGCCACCAGCAGGCCCAATATCCGGCAACATACTATACAGACGTATGGAATTAACATAATAACTTGTAAAATACAATCTGTTCATCATGGTGAGAAATCTGCTTTAATACAGACTGACACAATAATCCAACAGTAAAAAGTTTCAGGCACCATATGGCAAAAAAAAAAAACACAACTTGATAGCATCGCCAGCCAAGACTACGCACTTTTCCCATTCTATGCATACATCTGGAGCCTTATCTCTTTGAATTCCGATAGACATAATTGACAAGCCAATTAACCATTTAGAGAAATGGACGGTCAGTCAATCAGTCAATATATTAAAAAATTATAACAGACAGAAGTTATAAACACGCTACAAATAAATGGTTCTGATTAGTTCACTGCCAAACTTATAGGAAACATAATTTGCTGTGTGCCGGGTCGCAGATGTTACAGCATATGACCAGAAAGTAGCAGGCTAGCAAAATGATATTTCAACAGAATATTTTGTTTAAATTGCAATAAGCTGAACTGGAATATTTTGTGACATGGTAGGAAGATTTCGTCTATTGCCCAAATATTTGAGATCAAATAGTCATCAAAATAAAGTGAATTACACAGATCCACCTTCAACTAAATGGAGAAAGTACTTATTACCTTTATAAAACACAATTCAAGAATCAGTATTACGATCTGTAAGCTCATGAATTCTTTCACAACCCTATTTCAACAGACACCAGCCTGGATAGTTAGCCTGTGCCAATTTCAGGATAAATTGCAGTGCTTTTTTTCCCCCTTTTTTGCCGGAGCTATTCCTTGGACATACTAATGTGACAATAACAAACAATGGACTCAAACCGATAGTCTCTCATACAGTATTAGCTGAGGACACTGGGATCCCTAATTTATTTTGGCCCTTAATATATTTACCTCGTTTAGAGAAAGGAAACAGATTGTCAGAGGCAGTGGGACGCGAGATGATTTGGAGCTCAATTTTGCTAAATTGGTTGCTGCCAGCGCGATACATCATGGAGAATTAAGATGCCTCTCCCCCAACACAAAACTTCAGCTGCCATATTGGCACATCTGTCAAGGGCCCGCCCCTGACAGAGACAAATGGACCAATTCTGGCACACGAGAAGCCCATCCGAACGGCTAGCAATAACCGCAATGAATAATGAGTCCGCTCCGGCTCCAGGAAAATTCATTTTTAATAATTAGTGTTCAAGCACCTATCATTTTGTGTGGAGATGGGCGAGCAGGTACGTCTACAGGTTGGTGGCACACATCGACAGGAGAGATACAGATGATGTGGCGTTAAGCTTTTCTCATCACTGTGGAAATGGTGACAAGGAACAATCAGGTCAGACAGATGGATCTGAACAAAAATGAAATTAATCACAGGGAGAAGCCAGCATAGAGTCAGAGAAAGCTACAGGCAAATGGTCACTGAAAAATGTCATGTGCTTTGTCAGATTACATAGGGTTAAAATATGCACAAATCAATATTCTTCATTTCATGTATTCCATTATAGAGGCAAGATCATAAATTATGTTACTGAAAAAGTGAAGTAGTAATTAAATAAAACACATTATTACAGTAGAAATGTAAAATATTATTAGAACCAGTGGTCTTTATTCATTATATGTGCAAGGACTCCCAAGACACACACAGCAGCAGCAGTTATTGTGACTATGTCAATGCATTTTTGTTACTAGTATTAGGCCTATGGATACTTTATGTTACTAATGGAATAAATGAAAAGAAAACACCAATACTGTCATTACCTGTGATAATATATTATACACAAAAAGGTTAAATATAGTATAAAACAAGAGTGCGGTTAAAATTTGTTTGACTTGGATTACACTACCTTACAGCAGAATAGGGCCAATGCTTTCAAGGGCTATATTTCTAGTGTAATTGAATATGATTAAACCTGTATTTTCTGTGTAATAAAAAAAAACAAAACAAAACATGGAAGTCTCAAAGGGATTCTTCTTTTTTCCCAGAAAGGAGAAAAAAAGATCACATGGAAGAGCCAGTTCTTTGAGAGTGGTGGGATTACAGGTGAAGACTGGGGGAGGGTCCAGTGTTACAGAGGAGAGGCTTTAATGAAACTGAGTGTAAGGTGGGGCCATTTAGACTGATGCCTGCCACTGACAGCAGAGGAGCCTGGTTGGCTTCTTCAGTAATTAACACCATGTGATATTTACGCTTGGCTGGTGATGCAAGTTATCATCCAAAGACAAGAAGGGAGCGCTTAAGACTGAACATGTGAAATATAGTCGGTAACTGGAAAACTTCCTCCTGAACAGAATTGTCACTGAATTGTGCCTACTTTGACAAGATTTGGCAAATGTTTTGGCATAATTTAAGATTCTGAACATAACTAAGATATGCAAACACACTTATTAGCTTGCCTGAAACAGAAGTCAATTTGCGATGAATTGGATTAGGTTAATGAAAGCCTAGCCATGTCTCTGTTCTTGTCAAAGTGAAGCCGATAATCCTTGTAGGAAATAATGGTGCGGACTGACGTCGCCCTGAGTCTCCCAGAGGTGCAGGTCCCTGGCTCCCGTCGCAGCACTCCTCATACTTTACTCTCCCCGCATACGGCCGTATATTCAGGGAGTTTTACTTTAAAGTCAAGTGCTTCTGGTGTGCAGAGGTCTAGCGGGACCAATCCTCCCCTCGATTCATTACCTCCAGGAGTCAGCTCCTTCTGTCGGGCGCCATGACAACATGGCACCATTCTCCCGCAGCCTTTAGGGGGTGTCAAACCACCAGAGACAAAGTGCACTGCCTTCACAAGCATCCAGCCAATTTCCACTTGTATGAATCATGCGCTTTAACATGTCAAATCCCACTAACTATTTTAAGAGACACATTGGAAGACAACCCCAAACTCTCATCCAGGGTCCATGTCTTTAAATAACTCTAGGTATAAATCTAACAACTGCTACATTTCATACGCCTGACATTTGTAGCTCATTTGGCTCATTCCAATTCAACATTTTTAGTCTCACTTCTGTCACAAAAATAGGTTTTACAGGAATCTAAAAAAAACATAAAAACAATCAATCAGTTTGTGGAGAGTTGCTTTTGTCTTGCATCCTCCAAAGCACCAATTAAGTTAGACCAACATGGCAATTGATTGAAAATGACACTTGGTTCACTTCATTATGCAGGACATGAGTGGAAAGATTGCTAATGATGACGGCAAAGAGGGAATATGATATGTAATCCACGCGTCGCACACAATCGCAGCCCCTCTCTCGTCTGCTTCAGCGGCTTGTCAGAGAGGGGCTTCATCCAGATCTTCTTGACAAGCTGTGCATCTATTTAAAGCGTTTATGAAAATGTAACTAAACAAGTCAGCTCTTTCACGGTTAGATTTTACTTTTTCCAAGGTATCTCATTTTTGCCATCATGGTACTACATAAAACAGATCAGTAAGCACAGCCAAAGCATTATTCTTTCATTAAGTTGCTAGTCCTCAGGGTGGATAGCGTGGCATACATCTTTATACATAGTGCAATGATTTTCTTTGTTTCCCCTCCACATCACTCTACATACTGTTCGGTGGGATCATGGGTAATGTAATTGAAACTCCAACTGTTGGGCTCTAATTAAACTTGAATAATAAATCAACAATCAAAAACGAATATAGGGGCCACAGGATACAGCACGATAGTATGGAAAGAACGTGCAAATCTATGGAGATATAAAAAGGAGAAAAATGATGCATAGCTCTGCTCCTGTGGGAGTCGTATGGTGAGCGTGATATCATCCCTCTTATGAAAAATGTCTCTTTGCACACACACATGGCCGGGCGCCTTAAATAACTTTTAATCAAATTTCAGGGCGCAGCTTTCGACATGGAGAGTTATATCCAAAGCACACAGAAAGGCGACATGTCCGGACTGATAAGAGAACCCCCATTTTAACATCCGATCAAGATTAAAATGCATATCAAATAGCTGAGGCATTTGTGATAAGACACAGGTGCCAGAGTGGTTAGCCTATATGTCGTACCAAGGGTAACATCCACTGCACGTGATGGGTGAATTGGTCCTTGTCAAAATTACTTGAATCTTAAACTGTGCAAAAGTGAGATGTGAAAAATGCTGTCACCCTTAAAGTGATATTTCTGCAAAGATTAATTTAGGAGTCAATCTAGATCATAGTTTAGATTGGGTTTTGAAGGCGTCTGTATTACTCTGAGATAACAGTCCAATATAGTTTCAGGTAGTTTTTTCACCTTTGTGGCATTTTAGGGGGTTGTGTGCCAATAAAAAAGCATTTAAAAAGGACATTTTATGCTAAATTTATTTTTCAGAGCTTTTAACCTTCATTTTCCCTTCTCATTTCTTTACAAAAAGGTTGTATTTGTAGCAATCTCTGCATGTTTGAGTAATCTTTTTTCTCCTGCATTCAAGTCACCATTTACTTTACAAAGCCCTGTCAAGCCCCCATACATGCCCACTGGTCCGGACTTTCTTCGTTCTCAGCTGTTTTTTTTTTTTTTTCTTAAATCTGTCATATATCTAGGATTCATGAGTACTGGAATAAATGAAAAAAAGTCACTATCTTGCTACCATGAACTGTAGTTATAGTCCATAGGTGGGGCATGGTCCGGCAGTTTTTAACCAGAATTCTGCGTACTTGTTTCTTTTATTATGTAATTTTAGATCAATATTGCAATTTAAAATGTGCAAAATGTAAATATGAATTATAACTAGCAGACCAAAGCATAATATGTCTTAATATGGTTAATTCAGGGGTAAATACTTCATTAAGTGTCTGGGCATTATAACACCAGTATTTTGCCAGAAGGATCCTTTAAACTATGCTTTTGTCCATTTCGCATTACCAATTTCAATATTCACAGTCACCCACAAAAAGGATTAAGCAGACGATGAATACATGAATAAAAACAGCCAAGTTGCATGAATGACAGGTGAGGCCCTGCTTTGCATTATCTGCTGGATGCTGCATGTCGACCCCCCACCGATTTTATGTAAAAGCCACTCGCGCACAGTAAAACCTTAATATCCATTTAGCTGCTGAGGCACGCTTGTCTGTCTCCCAGTCACAGTCCCGGTCGCTAATTACCTTCTGAATCTATAGACATTTTTGTGCTCCCTCAATGCATCTCTTCTCCTCACAACAATCCGCCAGCTGCTTTGACTGGCGGCGGTCGGTGCCCTTTTGCAGTCCTAAAACCATTTCAGAATCAAATCAAATCTTCCCCTGCTCTGTGCCCCCACATCAAACTTCAGCAAAAATAAATCTCAAGATTCTATCACTTTTTACAAAAGTGTGGGCTTCTATAAAAACTTCTACCCCACACACTTGCACGTCTTATTTCATCTGAACCATTACAACTTAATGCCAAACCTAATCCCTAATACTGGCGCTGAACCTGAGGAAACTACTGATTCTGACAGCACAGTGGATCAGTGCACGTCAGGTCAAAATCTAGACGAAACACCATCACAAAGTGTGTGTAGTAGTGTTCAATAAGATATGCTATTAAAAATCATAATCAAAGGTGGGAGAGATGTCAACAAATGTATAATCTCTTTTAACATATCAAATTAATTATACTGACACTATGATTATAGATTTGCAAATCCAGCTATAATAATTGTATTTATTCTTAGGACACATTATAAGGAGTAATAACCTTTGAGAAAAGACCAAAAAATGAACTGCTAAACTATTACTAGAATCCCATGTGTTTCAGAACATGTTGGTAGAGGTGTGAACTACAGGTTTTATACGGAGACAGAAGACAGGATGTAATACATTTTTGTTAGAGAGGAAATTTAGTTACTTCAGTAACTGCAGACTTTTGCAATTAGCTTATTTCGACCATTGTTTCAAAATGTGTTTTCAGTTTGATAGTGATAAATCTTGCAGCTATAATTTTATCTACTGCTACTGGTCATTTGGATCAGACCACACAGACCAGCCTCCCACAAGGCTCACCACTTCATATCAAAACTGTTCCTTTCCCAGACCACTTGACACCAACCATTGCCAACCACGAACACACCTCAAGTGCTACAGATCTTATGATGTTTTGTCCATGTCTAGCCAATGCACTTGTCAATTTTGTCTGAATGTTTTTTCTTGCCTATTTTCACCCCCTCTTCAAACCAAGATAACAAAGAGTAACAAACAAGAAGAAAGAAAATCTGTTATTAGCTGTACCTGTGTGCGTTCTGACTGTATTAGAAGCTGAAAAATTACTGCTAGATAAGAACGCTTCGAATTGACTTTTAGCACAGAAATCAAACATTCAAGCCCTTGTTGATTTACAGCATTGATTGAGGGGCGGCTTGCAATTTCAAATCTGGACAATTACAGGCCTTGAGAAAATGGGAGCAAATTCCATATTCGACTAAACACACACCTTGGAGACAGTAAGAACAGAAGCAGAGTGAATAGCGACTGCAGCGCGTTGTCAGTGTTCAAACAAAATATGTAGCAAAATAGTATCTGACGTGAAAAAAGGCTGGGCGATATTGACAAAAATGAATACATATTTATACTTTCATCTATTATTGTAATGACAGAAATGCATTAAAAACATGCTGATAAATGTCTTGGTGGAGGGTCAAGTTATGCACAAAGTGAATGGAGTGTAAAATGGACTGCAAGTGTAGAAAGAAAATCAGATTGTACGCTCTGTTATGTTATTTGTTTTGACAGTTATCAGATTCAGTTATTTGCATATTCCCAAAACAGCCATTTTGATTTTAGATACATCCTCCATCTCTGCATAAAAACAAAACCAACTTAACAATTTTACATTTTTGTACAATTTCTGTCTAGCACTACAAATGCTACACCCAATCCATTCTCTGCTGCACCTGAAGGGCAAAGGGGGGAGCTGGTTATTTGCTTGGTGCAGTTTCCGGACCTCTAACCTGTAAATATCATTTTGTACCCCTCCCCTCCCCAGCGCTCCCAGTGAGGTGCCCTGGCTCAGAGCACATAACCCCTATTTCCCAGTGGAGCACACAGTGGCCACTGGTGCACTCCTCTGAGGGCTGAATGTAAAGCAGCAGCACCAGAAATAACGTTTGAGCTGTCACCACAATGCCTGCAGAAACACACACTTGTCAAATAATGGAGAAATGACCATATTTATATTTTCGCTAATGGCAACACAGAGAGGGAGGGGCACGCTAATGCAGGGCTGTGAAAGAAATAATGGTATATCACATTTGGGACGTAATGTCACGGTGATGCTTATTTTGATATTTATTATGATTCGTATTTTGTAGGATAAACATTATAGAGGTGAATTAGACGGAATAAAGACAGATGATTGTATGTTATTGCTATAGTTTTAGGGCAAGGTAATGTAGAAGGATCCAGCAATAAACAACATTTGGGGTAAATACTTGTACATTTTGTTTCTGGATCATAAAAACAGTTATCAGAAATGTAATATTACTTAAAAACACCAATGTGTCTTTTTGTAATACAATTGTGAGCCCGATTTGTGAGATGGCCATAGATTAATTACTGACTGGTAAGGTGTGGTAAACAAACCACACAATTGAAATGGTAATTACTGTTTACATATCAGTTTATCTCAGCCAACACTGATATGAACAGCATATTTTTATGTTTGATAAAATTGCCTTTCCTCCCCCATTTCAGCTATAACCAACTTTCAAGTGCCTGGGAGTGCTGGCTTGCCCGTTCGTGATGCCAGAATTTCTCAACCAAATTTTGACATCAATTTGTCACTTTTTGGGGAAAAACACTTCACACTCAAAGTTTACAGCTCAATTACACATAGGCAAAACTCAGGGAACTGGGAGCGTATTTACAAGCATAAAAGTGCACATAATGAATCATCCATTAGAGCTTGCATCTGCACGTTAACTTTGGTCTGCCAGCACTATCCATCTGTCCAATTTGTCGAGGTGCACGATGGCGGTGGAGGAATTACAGGAGGAGCCAAGCCCGGAGCACTTAGTTGGCATAAAAAGCATGTATATTATCAATAATGGAAGAGGCAATTTAAACAACAACTCTGGCTATGTTTTCACAGGCACGTCTGCTCCACTGCTAATACCTTATGTTAATCCAAATGCAGAAGTATGCAGAAGAGAGGCATTTAGGCTGGTTTATAGAGCAAAAGCCGCATGTTGACACTGTTATTGGATCTTTATTTGTTTCTGGAGGTGGGCTGTGTAGGAGGGATTTATATGCCTCCTGGTGTTTATGATACTTACTGTGAACAACTGTTTGTTTTGTTTAAGTGACACTTTATGTTTACACAGGGATAAAGGCCGTCCACAAATGTCACTAAATTGGCACTTACTGTCCACACTGTACTCAAGGGACGTAAACATTCAGTTAAAATCAGGCCCTGGACAACAAACATGGTTTACTGCACTGCAACCACATGATTTCATGTGATAAAAGAAGCGTCATATGCAAAAACATGGGATGAACAGGCAAACAAATGTATAAGCCAGGCTTCAGTTTCCTGTTTATATAGACACCATTTTGAGGACTTCTTACCATTCAAAAGATACAATATTTAGTTTTAAATAGTTAATTGCAATTATGACGGTATTCAGAACCAACACCATCCCGATGAAAAAATGTCAAGTCCCCTATATTCAATCTAGTAACTAGTTGCTTGAAGGGACAAAACTATTTAGTAAAATCCCATGTGCTCAAAGTTTTATTAATTAGATCTGCATGATTTTGGAAATGTGTGATGTGTGATAACCGTTGAATATTGAGTATGACTTGTGATATCAAAATGTCAAAATTGGCAGCCTTTCTAGCATTGGAAATGCAAAGCTTGGTACTTCCACCACTTACACAGGAAGGTGCCAATTTGTTTGAATTACTGGCTAATTGGGTAGTTCTTTTGATGTGCAAATGTGAATAATGGGCACATAGAAAACCACAACATTGCAACACAAGCAACTCTTTGACATATGGGTATTCTGTGGACTGACAAATTAGTGCAAATTAATCTACATCTAATGAGAAGAGACGTTTATCATAACTATATACACAACTGTATTTTGCTTTGTTCACGCACAAACACTCACCTGAATATGACCAGTAGGGGTCGCTAGTTGATCTCCTCTGCCTCCAGACGTGTTCATGATCTTCGTCAGCTGCACTGCTCGGTTGGCCTCCTGATGCAACTGTGGACAGCAGAGAGACACAGTTACAAGCAGCTCCGACGAGAGGAGAGCTGTTAGCAGTAAAAAATTCAAATCCCCAAATCTGTAAAACTGACTGGCAGTATGTTGTTAAAATAGTTCATCTGCAAACCAATAAAAGCGACACTTATTCAACTAAACATTAATTTTGTGACTGGGCGCTCCCAAATGGCACTTGTGGCACTAGCTCTCAGCGGTGCCTTTAAGCCCTATAATTCACCAAGATTAACTTTTGTCCTTTGCAGCACCTCACCTATTTGTCACACAGTTTGCCTATCCTTCGGTGGTGGAACTGGCTGCTGCTGTTTAGAGTCTAGAGGCCATAGCTCCGGAGTAGACTTGTTATCTGACACATATGATGGAAGAAATGGGCGGTAATGATAGCGCCTACAGGGATCAGCTCAAAACTGAGAGAAAGTCTTTGTGCTGGCTTCTCCCCTCACTACGGTTACCATCAGTCAAGTATTTTGCAGAAGCAGCAGCTGGTCAGTAGCAAAAAACAAATGTACATGGACTGACTGGCAAGTATCTTTGTGAACAAGCCAGAAATAATAAGAAAAATACACAGAAAAATATAAAAATCTTGTCTGTCATAAGCTTGTGGGTGCAATTTGGATAGGATGGCAGTGTTGGCAAAGTAAAGCAATATGAAAAACTGGGATTTGGACAAACAGTGGACATGGCCATGTGGCTAAAAGAAAATATTTGTACCATTTTAACTAGGCCAGTCCTAGTCCCAGACCTAAACTATTTCTTTGTCGGTTGTAGTGGCCTTGTTGAAGTGTTCCATTACAATTATATACATTCATAAGAACTAACTAAAACTATATACATGGATTATTTTTACATTGGTTGTGACTTGGATGGCAATTTTTAATATTGGTTGAATATCTCTCCAATTATCCAATATTTTTAAGCAGTAAATGGCAAAGTTTACTTAAAAAGGGAAAGCCAGAAAAAAATATTTATACAAATTATATAAAGAACTTCCCAGATAATTATCTGGCTTTGAAAGAGAAACTAATTTGAATATTATTAAACTATAGCACATAAATATGCTGAGATGCAGTCATGCAGCCCTTATTTCTTCTTAGACTACGGATTGTTGGAGCCAATTCCGCCAATTTTAGCAACTATAAGACTAATATAGGCACTATGACACAAAGACATAACTCGCGCATTAAGGGTCACTCAAAGACGCCAAATCCCTTAACACGTGGAGGTCTTCGGACAAACCAAATATAGATGACCCAAGGATCAAACACAACTTCCTGCTTTGACACCATTCAACCTAAGTCTGTTACTGTCTCATTACTTTAACACTGCATTCCATGTGCACCATTCTGTAGGCCAGAGAAGAAAAACATGCATTTTGCTAAGGCATTTATTTCCATTTATAAGACAAAGTGCACAAAAAGGGTTTAGCATCAGCATACACCTCCACAGAACACAGCTTTAGCTAAAATTGCGCTTCTTAATGCAACTATTGCCCGGTGCACATCCCCCAAGCTTCTGCCGAGACAATGCGGTGCAGCCCCTGAGGCAAAGGCACGAGTCTTTTTACAGTGCAAATACAAAAAAGAATCTTTCAGGAGAAATGTGGTGAATGCTGGAGGTGCAGATTCGCCGCGAGCACAGTCCCCGGAGCACATGTAGGCAGACATTTATAATTCAAACCATTGATAAAGCACTGCATGTACCAGCCAGGGAAATCGTCAAGCTTCACTCAGGTCTACAAGAAGAGAACAGTCAAACCCAGTGAGCCATTCAAAACCCCAATATGTATCAGTTAATGCCTGCTTCCTGCTGCCAGAGACGACAAACAAATGAACAGGCCGATCGGGGGAGAGGCCAATCAGAAACCAAGCGCATTGCGTGCCAAAACTCTTAAAAGGAAAACCCTCCAACCTCCTCGAAACACATTTTTATTGTGGAAGTAAAAGTATCACCATTGCTAAAATAAATAAATAAATAAATAAAAGTTATTAAAAGTAGAAGTAAAAATAGTTTAAAAATTGAGTCGGAAAATGTGCCAATAGTGGATTTAGTTTACCTTCCAAACCTCTATTTTTGCAATGTTTTTCTGTTTTCCCACTACTCCATTTGGTGCAACACCTAGTAGTAGTTGGGTATTACTTATAGAACTACTACAATAACAATTTAACTAAATGTAATAACCATTAACTTTTACTATTACAATATGTAGAGGTGAGAGATATATCTCTTTGATCGTGTTTGATCAAAATCAAAATAATATAGTTGTTTGAGACATGTAAAAATAGCATATTAAGTTTATCGTCTGGATCTAAAACTGTTAAACATGTCCTCAAAAAGACGCAGACAGACTCTAACCTAATCTACCAAACAAGGGTATAAAGTGATGCTTCTCCTTTCATGTTTTGAGCTAGATTTGAACCTCAACCCAGTCATTTACAGGCAGATTTTAGCACATTCCTGATGTCTGAATATCATTACTGAGGTGAAACAAAAAATAAATAAATAAAAATTGATATTTATTATAGTCAATATTGCCCACCTCTAACCATATGACAATTATACTACCAGGGGTACATGTGTTACATGTTTGGCTTTTGTAGTAAAAAAAAAAAAAAGAAAGTGTCTCGGAGTTCATAAAACATAAATCACACATAATGTTTAATACATTTAAATGTACTAGATGTACTTTACGGTAACTTGCAGAGCAGGTTTCAATCAGGTGTACAAGCTGAACACTCAAAACTGTGTGTGCCAAACTTGCATCAGTTAATATTGGCTTCCTGTTGCCAGAACCAGCGACTACAAACAAATGAACAGAAGAAATGCAAACAGCAGTGACTGGATCATGTGCCAAACCTCCAAATAAAAACCCCTCTCACCTCCTACAACACGCTTTTTGATTTGGGATTCTGTTTAGTTCACGCGGCCCTGAAATAACAACTGGGTATGGGCTCCTCTCGCAGCTGTCGGTACATTAGTGCGCTGTGGTTTCTGCAGCTTGGCACAGCACGGAACCACGCACCCAAAACGCTCTCAAAAAACTACTAAAACACTTCACGCCTCAATATCAATCAATTCTCTTTCTCCAGAGCGAGAAGTGCACAGCAGAGATGTATAGGAGGAGGTGGGAACGGCACATTTTTAGCACCCTGATGGAAATAATTTCTATATGTGCTTTGGTACGTGTTTGTGTAACAGAGAAAAAGACATCCTTAAATACTACAAACAGAGATGTATAAAGTTCACACATTTAATATTAACCTGTTCTCACCTATTGCATTAGAGACGAAATACGGGTGCTAGAATTGAAAACAAAAATGTTCTCCTCACATAAGTACATATGGTTACAGAAGGGCTGCACAATATGAAGTAACAACATTGTATTTATTATCATGATGATATATTTTAGTATACTTACACAATTAGTTCAGTTAAATTAAATGTGCATGCATGATTAAAGCGAGCCCAAAACAATGATACATTACGACTTACTAAGGAACATTGAGAGTGATGCCATATTGATTATAGCTTTATCCATAAATGCATGTTTTAAGCATTACTGTCCAAATAAACATTCATTCATCAGTCATCAATATTACAATATTGATACTATTGATCCAAAAACATTCACTTCTTTTTACATTCACAGTGTATTGGTTGTGGATATTGAAATTATGTTGATACCTTGTGCAGCCCAGTAACAAGTTCTGAGAATTTTATATTAACAATACATGTTGCTATTATGCAATAATATTCAATCAAAATAAAATTATACAAAAATATTGATCTTGGGGTGGCCAAAATTTCAACTACAGAAACCTAAAACCATAAACACTGAAATGCTCCTGTTTGCTTATCCTTATATGCAATGAAATTCCCACACTGGCTCTGCAGACCCAGAATCAGAGGAAAACAGAGCAAGCCAGTTTACATGCACACTGCTACACGCTGAACTTCGTGCTCGAAGTTTAAGGGCTATTTGTCTCGTCACCTTGCTGTTTTATGCAAAGCAAATTGTTCCAGCTTACTTTCTCACCAAGTCCCGGAGTTGTTTTTGTGGGCGAGGGAGAAAAGAGAGCAGCTAAGGCTGTAACTATTGTAGCAGGTAAGCCAATTGCCTGTATGACTCAAGCTAATTTAGCAAGACCAAGTTTCGCTTCAGCCTCACCAAACGCCTAAGTGAATCTACAAATTACTTCCAAGCAGATAATGCTGAAACAGAGACTTGAGAGCCAAAGAAAGTAAAAGAATGTTATCCACTCTTCATTTTTTAGTAAACATTATGCAAGTTTGTATGCAACTCTTGCCTTAAACTTGTAAATTCAAAATGTATCTAACACGTATCAAAACTAAATGCTGTTCTGGATGCTATGCAAGCCTTCCTTGCTGCATGTACCATTTCTGTTTGATGTAAGTAGTTTGAAATGCCCCATACGCCACACACTGGTCTCTCAGGGGTAGATAAGCTCCTAGACATAAGGCATTCAAAGCCATCTGACAATTTGCCTCTCGGTTGGAACTGATTCTTGATTCCCAAATCTAAACATGTCTTCCCTCCTGATGACACCGTAACCATGACGACAGGCGCATGTCACACTCGTTTGCGAAGTCATAAGGCGTAGCGAGAAAAGGTTAAGTTCAGCTCCAGAGGGGGGGATCCTGGGAGCCTGGAGCCACCGTCTGCAGACAGAATGGTAGCACACAGACATTTAGTACAAGCACAGGCCGCTCTTACTGGTAGTTGCATCATTATGGCAGATTAATTAAACTAAGCACTACATCAGACCACATCAAGGCCCTGTGCACTTAAGGCAGAGACTAGCCCAAAATGCTCCCCATTACAAAGCAGTGAGGAGGGGGATTTGTGGAGCTAACTGCTGTGTACAGGTAGGTACATAATACAGAGTAGCACCATGAACACTTGAAAAAAATCATAGTCATAATCGATAAGAAATGTGAAATGCAAGACTTGATATTCAACTCCAGAAGTAACTGTCAGTAACTAGCATCAGAACAACAGCTATAATGATCGTCTGTGGGATCGTCTGTGTGTGTAGCTACTTTCCCTATGTCTATGTTTACAGTCACTGAGCCACAGGTAGCACACAGAGAGCAGAGCCGTGTTCGGAGGCAGGTCTGAAGCGGGAGGGTTGCACCATCTTTGATCAGAGTGCCAAGGAGACAGCACCATGTCAACAGTTTACACTCGTCATGTCAGCGTCCCTGTGGGCAGAGGATTAAAGCCACAGCGCTACAAAGATCCAGGCAACGAGCGCAGCCAGAGTCAGCCCCACGGACTCTAGCTCTGCCTGAAAATCACACACAATCATGGGGTTAACCAGGAATTTAAACCCATCCACTGGCAATACGTTTAAATATCCTCCACACATACAGAGCTTTTCATTTACATATTTATTAAAATAAATGCCCCATATAAGCCTAGCAGAACAACCTCGCATGATGGGCATATACATATCAGTTTCCCTTTTCCATTGCTCTAAGGGCAGTTAAATCACCTCATTCAACCATTAAGGCCTGCTATTTGTTCCATAATATCACACTCAACAACAAGGCGAGGACCCAAGAGAGCCCTTGAACAGCAGAAGGCTTACAAGCGCCACAGGAGCAGTTAGCGTGCATTAGTCACCAGGGGGCGAGCTACAATATCAATCACAGGTCAGTACAGTCCACTACAGCCAGTGCAGCCAGGCCAGAGAGGGGAGACAGGAGGGCATGGACAAGGGAGGGCATCAATGGTTAAATCAGGAAAAATGTGTAATGTTGAAAAAATTCAGATCTATACTTATAATGAATATACAAAAAAATTGATTTAAGAGGTGATATAGCAAAATGGAAGAAAACTGAATCTTGCAATTTCATCTCCCTTTGTAAACATGGTGATGATTTTAGATAGTTATTCTCAAGTGTTTTTCTCAAGTATTTTTTCCCAGTATTAATCGCATTTTCAAATTAGTATCTAGTTTCAACACTAGTTTTAGTATAGATTAGAATCTGAGTATTGATTTCTTTAAACAACCTGACAACCGATCACACAATGTTTCATGTCTAATGTAATTGCTAAGTACAGTGTAATGATTGCATGATTTCTGAAGAACATATTTTAACTTTAAAGGAGACCTATTACGCAAAATTGACTTTTCAGAGCTTTTAACCATGTTCTAGTCCTTTCCTCTTCTCATTTGACCTCCCGAAGTAGTATATGGAGTGATTTGTACATGTTTGAGCAATCTTTAGTCACTTTCAAGATGCCATATTGCCCATCAACTCCCGCTTTCACCGCCACAGAATACGCCCACTGCTCTGTACTTACTTCGTTCTCCAATTTTATTTTCTTAATTGGTGATACACGTAGGATTCGGCAGTGTCACAAAGTCATTTTGGTACAAATGAAAAAAAAAGTCACTACTCGCTAGCGTGAAGCACAGTTATCCATCTAAGGAGCCAACAACTTCATGACTCTTTGTTGTGATGACGTGGATGTCAGCTGACGTATTTCTTTTAAGTTGTTTTAGGTGAATATTGCGATTTAAAATGTGCAAATTATAACAATGATCCACGGGTGTCATAGATTATAATTATATAGCAGACCAAAGCGTAATATGTCTTCTTTAAGAATTACAATACAGCACAGCTTCATAAATGCTCAATAATAATATGGTAATTTAAGGACTATTTAGATGCAATAATTACATCAGATCTCCAGAACAATAAGCAAAGGACCTAGACCCCCATGTCTATGCTGAGCTGGGGGCTTTTGTGAGAAAGAGTTTACAGTCAAACAAGACGGTGTGTACGGCCCTCCTGGTGCTGGTGCATGTGGTTTCAGTTCATATGGGAGCCGCGGTCTCTTGATGTGGCTGATTTTCCCGGTAGTCTCCACAGTCACACAAGGAGCTGATACAAGGAACACAGAGCAAAGCCTTAGGGCCAAAACAGCACACAACATCTGAGCAAAACTGGTCTAAAAGTACAAAAACAATGCAGGAGCTATAAGCGTATATCCAAAAGCACACTATATGATGGATAAGAATAACGCAGTTATCACCACCCGTAACAGCAATACTTTCATTTGTACACTTTTGGTTAAGTTGCTTCAGTTGTACCGTGTTGTTAAAAGTACAGGAGATTCATTTCTAATCGTCAATTATAACTTGTGCCTTTCTAATCGAGAGGTCTACAGCCAAACCTCAGTAAAAGAATGCTGTTTGGAGCAGAGTGCAGACTTTGGAGGAAGAAATTTCAGTATTTTCTGTGTTAAATGGCAATGATTAAAAGTTGTCATTATGTTCAGGAAATTTATGTGGATTGACATTTTTAGAGACATTTTAAAAAGACAAATTTAATCAAAAATTGTGGTGGTTAATATGGGGAAACATTTATTATTATAGATAAGAGCAATATTTTAATCTGTGTTTAATCTTTTGGTTACTCATTTTATTTCAATCATGTTGTGTTATACAAGTTATAATACATGTTTGTAGGTTTTTATTTGAAGACTCGTGTCTCATCAAAATGTCTCATCACAAAACTATAAATGAAGTAGCAGCCACACACTGTCCATTTAAAACAAGAACATGAAAAATAAAAATGCATTAGATTATATTACATAACAAAACCTACCACAGAAAATTTCACAGCAAATTCAAACTTTTTTAGATGACCAAATTTGCATGTATGAAGTGTTTGAGCGTGTCAGGTTCTGTCTGCTCTTTGTTCATCACGTTAATTGACAGGAGACGCTGCAGCACATTTGACTGTACAGCTGATGGCTTTGTCGATGGCATTCAGAGGCTGAGCGCCAGAAATACAATGTGCCAGCCAGAGACGGAGACGGGAGTGACACGAACTCAGAACTTTTAAATAAGCCCAGCCACTGTAAAACATACACGCACCCAGAGCCATTGTGTGCAGCGGACCCCCACCAGTCCTAAACAGTTATATTTGTGTTTCATTAAGGAACTGCAACAACTGAACCAGGAGAATAGCAGGAAGGGCGACAAAGACAAACTCTCATTATGCTGAATTCTCAAGCACTAGGGAAATATTTGGATTTAAAAGTACCACTTTATGAGCATGAATCACCACAAACCAAGGTCTAACTAAGGAATCGTAGAGTGTCATGGTTGAGTGATTTTTTTTTTTATTATGAGATTTTCTTTCTCCACTTCTCATTCATACTTTTTCAGTGCATACAGATTTGGCAGCTTACTCCTGTCATCAGTATTAGTTGTACTGGTTTACACATGCTGTACTGTTCTGTCAAAGCAAGTGGATGTGGTACACCACCTGCATGACTCCATGGAAATAGAAGGAGACATTATCCATGGAAATAGAAATAGGAATCGGAAAATAGAATAAAAAATAGAGTAGAAAAAACTACATGCTTTTATTTTTGTCTATTTTTATTAGTCTATTGCTAGTCTTTGTGCTAAAAAGTTGCACCGTAGGACTTTAACATGAACAAACAGTTTAACAAATCCTATTTCTATGAAGTTTCACAAATTTTAATGATTACCTGTTCAACTGTTGGAGGCAGAGTTACATGTTGAGTTTGCTGCAGGACGTCTTTCCGTTTTAATTCAGGAGTCAGTTGGACAATAGAACAATGGTTTCTTTAGCCACATGAACAGGGAACAAATGTCAGGATGTGTGTTTTTTTCTATTCATTGAAGACTAAATACTCCTGAGACTTTCTTCTAGACCTTTTGAGCCTGTCTGATTTACTCTTTTCCAAGTGTCTCTACTTTATAAAAGGTTGAAGGAGCACAGTAAGATGTAGCACAACTCCTGTTTAACCTTTGACCTTTGCTGTCACACGGTAACAGACACAGATAAGGCTTTGTGTGCTCTGAGGGCATCTGCAGCGACACGTTTGTATGTGAATCTAATGAGCTTTTCTCACACTTTCTCCTGAACACCTCCGCCAAGAAAACAGCAGAACTACAACACAGCACAGCATCTCTTAACCCGGGTTTTGTCCTGGTTTGGTCCTGGTTCAGTCAATGTCTAGGTCTAGTCCCACTAGGGTTGTTAAAATAAATCCATACTAAGATACAAAACTGCCTTTTTGAACAAGTTGATAATGAAAAAAAACAATTACATACATCGATAATAATAAATAGTATGCCTATTATTTATACCAGTTTTAGAATGATCTTGGGTGACAGTAGCTCAGTTGGTAGAGTGTTTGTCTACTGACCTACAGGTTGGTGGTGCAATGCCAGCTCCCACAGATGAATGCTGTTGCTATGTCCTTGGGCAAGACACTTAACCCACCTCATCTCCAGTGTCTGTGTACACTGGTGTATGTATGTGTGTGAATGGTCGAGTGGTTCCTTGATGTAAAGCACTTTGAATGCCTTGAGGGTGGAAAAGCGCTACGTAAAAATGAGACCATTTACCATGTGACCATCTTGATCTATTAGAAGAATTAGAATTAGAATAAGACACTATTATGGTAATTATATTTTATTGTTACAAAAAATGAAAAAAATTAGAATGTTGTATTAAAATCTGTATTGGCTTAAGCCTTTTCCTCAGTACTGAAATAGTTTTAAACATTATGGCAGTCAGACTAAAATTTCAAACTGACTAGAAATTAAATGAACAGGTCCAAAAGGTAATTTCAAATGCACGACTGTAATTTGCCTCTGAAACACTGTAACCCAACAGAATACAGAGGCTAGAGAGCCAAAACCAAAACCATGAAAAAAAAAAAATGGATAAAAGAAGACCTAATAATCAGGATTTATTATTAAGAACAACAAAGGCACCTGCGCACCACACTTTGAGAGGCAGTGCTGTAGCAGTGTATGATACATGGCAGCTCTCACACCAGGTCTCCATGTTGTAATAAGTGCATTAACCAGTGTGCTCTGCTCTGATTGAGTGTATCAGGCCGTCTGATGAAAAGCATTACCCAGATTAAACAAATTCAAGCCCCATGACCTGTGTCCACGCTCGGCTGTAGCTTATCCCATTCACGGCACAATAAACAATCTGCAACATGCCTCCGGACACAAAGTCAGCACTGTACATAACACTGGCAACCGCGTCAGGGAAATTTACCGTGCAAAGTGGGCTTTTCAAATTTCAATATGTGGCAATTGGATAGCTTAAGTGCCAGCAGCTTATGAGGTCATTGGTGAGGACAGAGAGAGGAACTGTGCAGGAATTGTGCTCATATTGATTTGGTCATAAATCCAGCTTGCTGTGGCCACTACATTAGATCATTACACATCTCTGCTGCTCATGCACGGCCGCGCTTTGTTACGGGCAAGATGAGAGCTTACATATCACTCTGTAAGTAGAGGTGACACTGAACATGGGGCGATCATATATACGGTAAGATATACTATCGGATCAAGATGTTATGATGGTATACATCATTACCATTATCAATACAACAGTACTGGGCAGTATTTTATTTATTATGAAACATCTGCAATTGCTTTCATTCACTTGCAAAAAATATTGCAAAATGAAAATGTTCAAAGGGGTGGGATATAAATCAGTGTATTTAATTCAACTCCTTTCAAAAGATTGTAGCTCAAAATTAATAATGATTTTGGTTTATTATAATATAGAATCTAGTTGGTTAAATGGTTAAAGTGGGATCAATACACACTTTGGATTGACAAGCAGGAAAATACACTTGACTTTTTCCTGCCATCAGCCTTAATTCATAAAAGAAGGATTTGTTTTGAGTAGCAATGATAGCGAGGTTCTTGTATTAGCCAATGTTATTCCTTCAATTCAACACCATGGTTACTGTTAACATTTCAGTACATTCATATAACAAACTTCTATTTCTACATTGTAGTTAATGCTGACACCGAACGCCCACTGTTGATACAGTCTTTGAATCACTTTCCCAGATGTACAAGAAAAATCTACAAATAAAAATGTGCTGTCTTAAAAAACTGTGAGCCGAAATCATTTATGTGTGAATCTTTTTAATGAAGGTCGAGCACAGTGGAAGCGGTTGCCAGATGCTGATGAGAAATACCAGCTAACAGCAGCTCACTAGCCAAATGACTCAGTGTTGTCCATAAATAATAGCAGTAGCAGCAGTAGCAGTAGCATGCATCACTTCCACAGGCCCGCGGCCATACACACAGGCACATCTCCTCCTCCCTCTTTACATGCTCTTTGATGTTGGACTCTAATCAATACTTGAAGGCTGAATTTAGAACTGATAAATAAAACCAAGCACTCAATCGCACAGTAAAAGCCTCACTATCGAATGTTTAAAGTGACTGCTTTTTCAGGACTAAAGTATATCAAAGAAAATGCATAATGCCATACATTTTGCAGATATAATACCTCAAAATATACTATATTACAAGTGGCAAGTCCATTGCAGGCACTGCTACTGAAGAAACATACAACGTGATACTAGCACTGTGTAACGTTTCTGGTGGGTACTGTACCTGGTCATCTCCATTGGGATATTATAGCTTTGCCTGGAACAATGCATTCACTGTGTAATTTCATTATCAGTGTTTTGGTCAAAATACTTTGAAAAACATGCATTCTTACTGTAGTGCAACTTGTCCTGGTGGCGCCACATGCTTGTCTCCATGGAGGTAGATATGTTTAATGCCATAATGCCAGAACAGTTACACAGTGCCCTTTTAAGATGTTTAAGTTTTTGAAAACTGAGTACAACTCACCAAGACAACATAAATGCACTCAAGTCTCTCTCTAAAACCAATATTACATATGCACGGGGTTGGCAAATTGCCACTGATTCTCTCAGATGGGCTATGTCAATTTAATAGCAATTCAACTAACATGAAACTATTCCAGGTTTTTGTCCTGAAATTTGAAGTGACAATAGTTAGTAGTGATGATACATTATACAACTTCACATCTATTCACTGCAGTTTAGATTGACCACTTTCCCTTTCCAGCCCTATTCTTTATGAGAAAAAGCTGTTGCAGTTTCTCTAGATGTAATTACGATGCTTTAATCAAATGAGCTTATTTGGTTGTCAAACTACAACATTTGTAATTGAAACACTAAAGTCCACATTAAGGAGCAGCAATCTGGATAAACCCACTGGAGGTGAGTAAAGGCAAACACTTACAGGGAAATGCTCACTTTACACAGAGCCGATCACAGCCATTATTCTCCTTTACACCATTTATTGACATCAATCCTGTTTTATTGAACAGCTCTAAAGTTTAAGCATTTCTTTACAGCGTTATGAATTTATGAATCGATTATAGCAAAACACCCGAAAAAGCTACGAGGACACTTTATTACCTTTGAAAGAACTTTGAGAGGAAATTGATTTGCTTCTCTTAATGAGGCGGGCCCTAATTATCCAAAAGGGATTTCCACAGAATTACATTTAATTCTTGACAAATGAAGACATCTGCCTGTTCCCTCTAACTTTGGCCTGGATTCTAATTTGTCATTAACAATTCAAACACACTTTAATCTGGTCAAAACTGTAAAAGCCTATATATCCATGGGTTTTAGGGTGATAAAATATTAGCAATGTTGCCAAACCAATTTGCTTTTGAATGAACACATTTTGAAGTACGATATACTGTTGGAAAAAAATACAGACAATAAACCATAATATTGAAACAAATGTATGCCACTGACGCAACCCTGAAGCAGAATCATCCCCAAAAACCTATTCAAAATGTTTAATATGGTTAAAAAACACAAACTGCAATAAATAACAGAATGAAAAACTTTAGTCGTTAGTTTGTATCTATGATGAGTCATAGAAGTTATTTATTCAACCCTCTGCAGCTCAAATCGAATTGAACCAGATAAATAACAAAAAGTTCCCCACTAGTACAAAGAAACATTCCTCACAATAAATACTGACCCCCAAAAATGATTGTTCCATCTAACTTATTGAAGGATAACACAATATAGTAAAAATCAGGACAGGCCTAGACTTAAGTAAATGAAATGATCCCAAAGTTATCAATATGCTACAGATCTGTTACTTGTGTAACATAATTTAAAAACAAGCACTTGAAGACAGTTATGGAATCCATGTCCTATTGGCATATGGCATTGATTCCCCCTCCTACAAATGTTATACAAACATCCAGCAAAACACTTCCAAGTAACATCCAATGCAGACAAAAGTGTGAGTCAACAAAACGGCATTTAACTGAGCAGTGCCGGTGGTAATGATTCTAATGAAGCCCCACTAAGGGGTTTTAAGTTGTGTATAGATTGAGCCTCAAGAGAGCACAAGAGATCAAGTGGTTCATTCAGCTAATTCTTCAGCCTAGATTCTAAGAAGCTTGTGGTTACTTGTCTAAAACAAAATGAAATATACAATTTTATTTCACTTTGAGCTTCTGATAAATGTTTATGTTTGTATAAATGTGTTTTGTATCCGTGCTGAGAAAGAATCCAATCACATACAAAGACAGTCAAAGGTTCCAGATTAATAGGTAGGTCTTCAGGGTGGACACCTCTTATTAGTCCTGTTTTAGCACAGTATTGATCTTGGCCGAGTCTCGCATAAATCCTTGCTTAATCCACTTTAATCGTGATTTGTTTTGATTTTGTCATTTTCGTCCTTGAAAATGTCTTTGAAAGTTAGATATTTGATGAGAATGTCCATAATTGAATGGGAGGTGTGTTCAAACTTGAATGGTATTGTAGCAAGCACTGAAATAGCAACTTGTCATTGTCATATTTGTGAAGACCACTGGGAGTTGCATAATAAATATAAAGCTTTTCAAGAAAACTTTGAAAAGAATGGCCACATTTGTTAAACAACATTTTATGGAATATCAGTAAGTTTGTTAGGACAGTATACATAATGACACACTCTAGCTCTGCATCCTGTCTGTACAGTTATTATTTATTTCTGAGCTGGTCATTTTTATATATTGCCATGAACAATTAAATAGCTATTAATATTATGCTATTTTCTGAGCCATGTTATAATGTTCCCTCATCACAAACATACCTGGAGTTGTGTTTCGTTTCATTCACACATTTTTAACACACAAATCCTGCATATTTAGGCTGAGTTCTTCTCTCAAACGGAAAACACTCTGTGCCACCTTGTGATGTCGTGTAGTAACGCAGGAAGTGCTCCACTGTGTTTTTAAACTCCATACACCTTCACTAGAATCATTTGGATAATTTCACATCTGGAAATTGCCTACATCCACTGAATTAAAGGTAAAAGGTAGCCGTTAACTTGAAAACCACCACTTCATGACATCACAAGGCGGAACAGGGCATTTTGAACTTTGGAGATGTAGACAGACTAATAATAAATTGTTACTCAAACATGTATGAATGAAACAAAACAACTCCAGGTATGTTTTTGAGGAGGTAACAGCATTATAACATGTCTTAAAGCTCCATTTTGCATAATAGAGGACCTTTAAACAATTTCCCTCAGATTCAAAACATTGCAAACTTTAGTATTAGACTTGGACAATAATTCACTGTATTCAAATGGCATGTTTTAATACCCTATACGAATTAAGCCAAGACAAAACAGTCCAAAAGCAATCAAAGCTTTCTGAGCCTTCTGCCTTCAGTCATTTCCAGACATGTCATTTGAGCAGATTTGGAAGCAACTATTCGTAATTCAACAAAAACCCATACCCGGGATTTAAAACCGCTTTTCATTATCCTTATGACTTGGCCCAGCTTTTTATATTTTCAAATCAGTCAGTTTTATCTTTGGGAGAAAAAAGTAGTGAACAATGGGATCACGTCAAAGCGGCGAGTTGCTGTGCTAAGCTCCACGTCCTCCTTATTGCCCTCTGAATCCTCTTACCCAAAAAGACTTTAATCGCACCGTTGGCAGGACATTTCTGTAAAACTGAGACAAACTGTACAAAACTATTCACGCTGCCATTTATTGAGATGTCGCCACTGTCAGAACAGGCTCCCCAGGCGGAGGAGGAAGGGAGGGACTGTTACTGGTAAGAGATATTGGGAAAAGGGAAAAAAAAATCTGTCTAGTTTTTATGATGTAATTACTAAAAGCTATTACTAGAGCTGTTGTGTAAGCAAAATTGAAGACCACTTAATGCCACTTTACTCCTAAATTATGAAAATTATGGCAAACCTTTCTAAATTCATTTAAAATTCAGGCTAAGCAATATGGAAATAAAAATGAATTGTGATCCAGATGCTTTATCTGGTGTCATATATTGTGATTCAGTACATCTCTGCAGTTGTCACACACTTTTCCCCAGCCAGTTCCTCCTTCTGCCTCTGACTGCTTTGAGTGACAGGCGGATTTAACCAATCACAGTGAAGTGTGAACTCACAGAAGCAGCAGATGGCTTTACTTACCTCTTAATGATAAAAAGATACGAAGAGCATTAATTGTGACAAAAGATTTAATTGTGATCTGTTACAAAAAAGATACAATTTTGCATGTTGCACAGTGAAACTTCTGTTAAGTGATAAAAATGTAATAATTAAGGCCACCATGTTGAGCCCACCAAAAACACTGTTCATCTGTTATTTGTGAATGATTCAATAGTCAATATATAGTAACTTTGATAACAGTCTTGTACTTATATTAGTTAGAGTTTGGCTGTATTAGTTAAAAAAGTAGCAGAATTATAACTTATTTTTGAGCAAATATTTAATACATTTTGCTTTTGTTCTGTTCAGTTCATTTTGTTCATCTTTCTTTTACTCAATAGTGTATATTACTCAGGTATACAGATGTTTAAATGTACTTTTCCCTGTGTATTTCTCTCCTCTTTTCATGTGGCGGCAGTGACCTGATCATGGCCCCCTGTACTCTGGATTTGGGTGGTCTCTGGATGCACCGGTCTGTGTATTAGGGACAGATGAACGTAGGTCTCCCCAGTGACCAGGGGGCCAGGCAGGCTGCTCCGCTCGGTAAACACTAGTGCACGCAAGGTTAGATTAGACATAGCATTTGTCACACTTTCTGGAGGACGACAGGTCAAGCCAATAATACATGTGAAAATGACCAATTACAGTATTTAAAACATAATATATTTTTTACACCAATTATTGCTTTTGTACAAGCTGACTCACTCGGTTTGTTCAGACAACAGACAAGCACAAACACTACACTGGACTGAACTCCTCTAGTGCAATAAAATTTGATGTTTTCCTGTGAATAATTGGCTTATTTTTCCTTGGTTCTGCTGTGTGTAAGAGGTGATGTCTGGGAGCATGGGGTGAAGAGTTTTTGGCTAATGTTTAACTAATGTGAATCGTGACCATTTCTTGTATTTCTTGCCCAATAAATAGAATAGTTGTCTTTGTTGAGAGCCTGTACAACAGTGTCTTTGTGAAATATGGAAATGTCAGAGGAAAAGGCCATGGTATTCAAATCCCTAGTTAATTAGGGTTCCACTACCAGGAGGGTTCGGCTGTTTGTGTTGAAGAACAGAAACATTTGCATTCCCCAAAGGAGCTCACGTCAACACGATCGATAGTGGAGACTCCAAACTCCTATTCGGTCTCACAAAACTCTCCAACTCAGCACAACCAGCCCATGGAAATGCCTGAAATTAGCCAGTGCCAATGCTTTACAATGTCTGGCAAACTAGCTTCTTTTAACAGCACTTTCATTAGAAAATGCTAAGGCAGGGTTCCCATATTGTAGTAGAGTGAGTGGCATGCACTGTTGTTTTAAGGCAGGAATAGAGAAGGATCCCAGAGAGACAAGCGGCGTGTGTGAAAGAAACAAACACAACATCAATCTGAGGAAACCCAGAGGGAGCGCCGGGACAGCCGTGTCACAGGATGTTAACTCGGGAAGGAAATACAGGACACTAAATAAATGGAATGGATTTAGCCGTGGTTGAGCGGAAAACAAAGTCCCAACTTAGAGCCACCGTGAGTGCCAGACTCATGTGATTGGGAAGGTAACAAGATTTCTAGTGTGGATAATTAATTGTTCACTTATTTTTGGCAGATAGAAACACACATTAAGGATCTGCCAACTGCTTTTCTGCCATGGTAAAGTTAATGTTTTGATTGGAATGTTCCATTAAACTTACATGTCCTGTATTTGTTAAATAAAAGGTGTAGATTGATAATTTTAATAACATACTATGGAACATTCCATGCAAAGCATAGCATGGCCAATCAATACAAGCAGGTGTCTGACCCTCCATCAGAAAAGTTACATACAGTTGCTTTAATTTCTTAATTTCATAAAAGTGCTGTACATTGTTTGAAATTCATTTTAAAATAATGAACCAAACAAACAATATTTTTAGTTTGCCAAAACCAGTGTAACTAACTAGCAACAATCATCAACATTTTAGTACCTGATAGACAGAATTTTAAAAAATGCTACAAAAGTCAAAAACAAGTCAAAAAGTTGAAAAAGTAAACCTGTGGAAGTGAAGTCTACGTAAAGAAAAACAACTCTCAGTGTAGTTCTTGGCAATATAGAGGATTTTTACCATAAATATTGTTTATAATTCAAATGAGCAAATCACTGCAATGATCTGATTTTACTGCATCAACTTTGAGCTCCGTTCTCATCACTTCTGAGCCTCTCCTACACATACATCCACACTCCAGGCACTGAATGTATAATGAAACTTGTCAAAATATAGTTTTTGCATAAATTTAAATAATGACAATGTTTAAAGTAGCTCGCTGACAGTGAAACATCTGGCTGCATATAAAGCCGCGTGTTTAACAAAAGCCTCGGCTCTGATCTGAATATTGTCGATTTTTTATTATACTTTTTTTTTCCTTCTTCTCACCTACTCAGCTGCTGTTACCTCCAAATTAAAGATAGATGGGAGATTCTTTAACACAATGCGACAAACTTCCATATCACGTAGCGCGATACTTCTCCGGGCGGCTGCAGATAACAAGGAAATAATTTATGCTAAGGGTAAAACGTAATTCATCACACCACTACCTGACTATTATTGAAGCGCCTTATTTTGCATTCTGCACCGCACCTCGAGCTTGATAAAATAACCCAGGCCTAATCCTATATCTTCATAATTGACGACGGCGCAAAATGAGTCTCACTGAGGAGGAGGAGGAGGAAGAGAAGGATATAGCCTACTTTTGTTGAATTTGTTTTATGCCTTCCCCCTGGATCCCAAGCTGTGACAAGAGGAAAAAGTAACAATGGGCCCAGTTCAAACACATGCTCTGTTGACCTACAATGGCCGCCGCAGGAAGAGGAGGCCTGCAGGCGCTGCTGTGTCGCGGGTAAAGCTTGGACTGACAGATCGGCTAAGAGCGAAGTCAGGATCACATCAAAGCTGGTTTAAAGGAAGCAAAGGGTGTCAGAAGGCACACAGGATACTTATTTTTAAGGTTGTGCAATTGATCAAAACTGTTGCAATTCATTGAAAAGCATGGCACTTTTATTTGAGAGGTCCATAGCTAATCCTCCGTCAGTAGAAGCATGAGGTTTGGAGAAGAAATCCGATATTTTTTGGTTAAATAGTACAGATTAAAAAGCCATATTAATTTGTTTTTAATATATAAGAAAACATTGTGATTGATCAACAGTGATTCATTATTTGGCCATATCTCTCAGCTCTATTTTGTCATGCAGAACGACATGTCATCATCATAATATCAGTAGAGTATGCACAGCTTTTTCAGTTCCGATATCGGTATAGATACTGATGGCTTCAAGCATCTGCCGATACCTGACATTAACAGATATTAGTATAGGGACTGATGATGTCATTTTCTTCCCTCAAAACATAGTGAACTTATTACGAAATGGTTTATGTAATGGTTATGTAACTGTAATCTATCTAGCAAGTTAAAACTGAACAGCCTTGTATGATTTTAAGTTTAAACATTCTGGGCCAACATTAGCCAGTAAACAGTCTTACCCAGTAAAAGGCCCACCCAGAATATCAGTAGAACCGATATTAGAACCGATCCCTGATCCAACCAATTTTCATGAATCGGTGGCGTTATCCGATATCATTATCTAATCAATAGATTACAACAGTGGAGATCCAGGAAATGCCCTGGCTTGGGTTAGACCAATAATTTTATGTATTAAAGACTTTTTACTCCTGTTGGCCATCAACTCGGTGCTGTCCCATTGTTACTTGAAGAATACAGAACAGCCAAAAGCTTGGATCAGTCTCTGCTCTGGTGTCCGTTGATATTATGTTTTGTTTTTTTTTAAATATTTTATTTTGTTACATAGATTTCTCTATACTTACAAATTGATAAACGGGTAAAGTTGAGTATAAGATCTTTGAATATTGAAAATGAACTAGGGCTGAAACAATTAATCGAGTAAATCCAGTAAATAATTACTAAAGAGCTTCGATTCTTATTTTATTGCCTCAATGATTCGTTTAATTATAATAATTAGTTAAAACCACGTCAAACTGAAGCACACGGTGCACACGGAAACATTACGGAGCTTGTTTCCGCACGGAGCCTGCACGCCTGCACTGACGGTACAACAGTGAAGAGAGCTGTGCATTTTAGATCCACAAGTGAGTTTAGGGCCACACTAGAACTTTTGAACCAAGCCATGCAAAAGCACGATTACAAAGAGTGGGGCTCGCGCTCACACCTGCACAACAGAACCGAGCCACAGCCCAGTGACGTCACACGGCGCTGTTTGTTTACATGTTACGCTGCAGTGCGGAGGCTTTAGCGAAGAAAATAAGACCAGCAGCATGGAATATCTCTTAAACAGTGAGGCAGATATGCGTCCTACTGTGATACTTCTTTGTGAGTTTATGGATTAAACAACAGTGTGGATGAGCGAGAACAACAGGAGATGAGGCTTCAAAACTTCTGTCTCTGTCCACAGTCTTTATTGAAGGTAAGGGCGGATTCGCTGTGAGTTTTGGAGCCGAGTTCATTCACTTTTTCCTCTTATCCTCCATCCTATCCACGCACTAGACAGGGCTCGTAAACATGAATGGTGCATGTGTAGGTCCTCTAACCTGGCCAAAGTCCCACACTCACTACCGCGCTTTAGGGGCTATCCGTGCTTGGGAATGGTTGGTTTGGGCTAGTGTGAGTGCACCCTAATACGCTGTTAAGGAAAAAAATTATAGATTATAGATAGACTTGATTACTCAAAGTAAATAATCTATAGATTACTCGATTTCTAAAATAATTGATAGCTGCAGCCCTAAAATGAACCATGCCGAAGTTGAATTTGTACTGTAATAACTCTGCAATATATTATTTGACAGCAGTCATTTATATTCTTATATTGTGACTTGGCCTTGGTTGCCGAGTCAGATGCCCGCACGGCTTTCCTTGCGTCTAAATGTTCCTAGTCCTTCAGAGTGAATTTTACTAAAGAGTCATTTTTCATAGAAGCATAAAGCATGCTACACTGCTAGAACATTATCTGAACAAAATAATTGGTCCTTTCTTAAGGCCTTGGCTAATGTATTCTGCATTTACTTGCTTTTACAATGTGTACAATGCATTTCCACATCTTAGTGAAGTACCATGGTCCGCACAGCTCAACACTTAACACACAAGCAGGCTGCACATCATACAACAACAAAATAACACAGGGCATTACATTTGGGTGCCAAACATTATTGTGATGTTATTTGTTAATTTCCTTTTGTAATGTGGTGTGTTAAATCTATTTGTAATTGCATAGTATGTTCAAGTGTTGACCTGTATGGGACACCATACATAAGGGTGCCAGTGTTAGAGTTCCAATTATTGTGAAAAGCACGATTTGGAAATTCTCAATTATTGATAACATGACCAAACAACAGTGAAATCCTAACTCACATGGTCTATTACTATTCGTGTATGTGACCGGCTTTATAAATTGTCACTTTCTGAATGATAAAGTAAGGTGACTTTTAAACATCCTACTCATTAGGTTTACATTTTTGAAGAATATATATCAGTTCTACCAATTCTATCTTTTTTTAGTTTTTCTGTTTACATTGATATCTGTATAATCACAATTATCGATTAATCTTGGCATCCCTAAAAGTGACTGACAGCCCGCCGCAAGTCAAGCCCACACTGAGGATCACTGAGAAGGCTGGGATATTGTTTAAGGGAGCGAAAGGATGTTTTAAAGGACATTTATTGATACGGCAGTGTCCTTGAGCATCGGAGTAGATGTCCTTCGGTGACAGAGCCTTATTGCCGGGACATTAATCACTATTGTTGGGCAAATAAGTGCACTAGCTTCCCCTAACAGCAATTCACTTCCCTTGCTCTACTTGCTGTTTTGAGTGTATGTGTGTGTGTGAGTGTGTGTGCATGGCTGGACAGTTGAAATGATTTGGACTGAAGTGGCATGAGTCATTGTGAATTAAAATGATTAAATTGCTAGAGTGACCAGCACAGGATGGAGAGTATCTTTCTTGGCTGATCGAACTCTGAAGCAGCCGCGTCAACTAATAAAGAAAAGACGGATTGCGGCGATTAGCACAAATTAAACGAATAAACTGCTTCATCTGAATTAATGTCAGATTATGCCAATTATCGTAAACAGTACACCATTGTCCTATTGAGAGCAAATAAAAATGAATATTTTTCCAATATTCTGTGCCGCAAAGACACTACATAGAGATCCTATACAAACTTGCCATGCATAATGGAAAACTGATCCTAACAAGCTAATTATGCAAATATATAGGGGCTTATGCATTACAGAATACCCAGCAAGGATTATTCTTGCACTAAAAATGTTGAAAAGACTTCATTCAATAAAAGCCAAACTGCTTAAAATGAACAAAAAATAATAGAAAAGGCAACCAATAATACTTGGGAAATGAGCCACTATATGCTTCTCTATATGTATGCAGTTTATTTCTTCAAAAGTCTTCTTCAGTTTGACTTCATTCTGTGGTTCTTTTCTACCTGACATCTCTACAGCAGGATAATATCAACCCTAACAGAAATAAATTCTATTCAAAAATCACACTGCGTGTGTCCATTGTCCAATATATACATTGATAGATATAGATATAGAATAATAAGAATGAAATACATAAGAAAATAGGTAGGGGAGACAAAAGTAGTCACAAGGGAACAATACCAACTTATTTTAAACATTTTGTGAAGCTAAAGTCAAAAACAGGTTACTTTCAGAATGAATCAGAGGAATGGGTGGTGATTAGCCTGTGCCATAATGGTAATGATGGTGTCCAGACAGCTGGCTCCCTGCTGCCACATCTGCACATCAGGGCCTCAATTATACAGCCTGCATTAATAACCTCATAACATTGTATTTGCAGAGAAAGTAATAGAGTTATTTGCAATAGACAGAATCTCAAATTGTATCAAATCACCATATCATACTTATTATCCCAAACCATTATTTTTTGCAAACAATAGAAGGTCACAACTCAGGAATGGCATCTGGGATAAAACAATGCTAAACTAATACGGAGATGATTACACACTAGAAGATTTGCTGTAGAAACATAAAAAAATAATTCCCCATGAAAAGGTAAAGCCTTGAAAAAGTTGAATTTGTGGCTTTTCAGAAAGTTTACAGGACATTTCAGTATTGGCAAGGTCTGCACATCCGTAGAATGCAGCATGTGTTTTTTTTTTTGTTTTTTTTGTTGTTTTTTTTTTTAAATAGCAGAAATAGTAGTTTTTGACCATGACATCAAATAAAATCAAAATAGATTATATATCCTGAGTTGCCCTGAACTGCTCCTTAACATTATTCCTATATACTATAGTCACTACATGTAAACTGCAGATATTTGTGATGAGTGCATCCATAAAACAAGGCATGAAGCCATTTTTCTGGATCACAAAATAATCTTATCATCTGCCAGGACTTCCAACTCGCATGCAATAAAAATAATCAGTTTCTGTGTAATCTCATATTTCCATGTTGATAAAGCTTTAAGCCAGTCTATAATGGACGTTTACATAAAAAGGATATAGGTCAAATCAACAGGACATGAACGCTTCAATTGGATTAGTCCAGCAACACCATATTATTTGTACCAGTCCCTTTTAATCATGCATGCGATATGCCTTGTAAAGATCTGTGTCTCGGAGAGAGGGAATGCTATAGTAAATAAAAGCACAAATAGTGGAGCAGGAGTGCTGGATTTTGGGGCCGTGGGGGTCGGACTGTTCTGGTGCGTTACATCACTGTGCCTCTCGATGGGGGATGATTACAGCCACTGGGAAAAAGCCTCTCCCCACAACTTCAAATGTTACTGTTCACTTGACCAACTTGGTAAAAGACAAAGTGAAGTGTGGTTTTTAAAACAAACAGAAGACTGTAATCCCATACAGATATAATAACAACAATATATTTCATTCCATGTGTCCAAATAAGTGTTTTATCAGAGACAGTAACAGAGATGAACAATAGTACTTTTGTTCTGATATCTAATTTTAACTCTTTTTTGTAATATGTTAACCATCTGTTTCCATTCATCTGTGATAGGGACTGGCACAAATAGTACAATGCTTCACCATATGCCTTTTATGTGCGGAGTGGGTGGGTTTCCTCCGGGCACTCTGGTTTTCCCCATCAACTCAAAACATGCACCATAGGGAAAATCTTCCAGCTAAGTTAGCCCTGACCAAGCCTAGCTCAAGATCTGTAGATGGTTCTTCATAGAACTGCGATGCCCACTGCTCCTGATAGGTTGCCCCAGTGGCATTGAAGGATGGGTCAAATGCAGAGAACAAATTTCCCTACGGGGACAATAAAGACCAATCTTAACCTTAAGCAAACATTACAGTATGGCTGGAATGAATGTCACCACTCGGTAAAGGAAAAAAGTTAAGGTACGACTGATGTATACTCTATATACTATAGTAAAATATTTAGAATGGTCTTGATCAATATCAGAAATATTATCCACCTGATATTAAAGAAACTATTATTTTGTACTGAAGATTACGTCATATTGTATAAAAACGTATTTAATCATTGAGGTATTATTATTATTATTATTATTTTCCTTTATTCAGTTAGGAAGGGCCCTTGAGAGAAAGCGCTTATTTGCACAAGTGCCCTCTTGAAGAGCATCAAGCTTTTTCCTTAGTATCGAAATATAAGTTTGAAATTTTAGTAGAACACTATTCTTCAGTAAGATACACAACCTCCCTGAGATTATGACCCCTTTGAGCAAACAGGTGGGCGCAGTGTCTAGAGGACAGTAGAGGGGCTCACACCACCAACCTTTATGTTATGTTATATGTCAGCATATATCTACCAACTTAAAGACTGCTCAGATCCATCTGAAGTAGACCCTAAACACCTAACCAGAGTCACCGATGCAATAAAACATGAGCCCACTGTTTACCTAACCTATATTATTTATTAAGGGACGTTTGCCTTGGGGAGGGGGTTGGCCAAGGTTGACCTCGCAGCACGCTCACCTTCAATTCACGGAGGCTCACCTTGTACAGATTAGAGTGTATAGACTATGTGCTATAGACAAAAGGTGAGAGCATAGAGAGACAGGAGTGTGCCACGCAAAAAATGTATGCAAAAATGACAGCTGTAATTGGACTGTTTGCCACACTGTAGTTGGTAATGTGAAAACAGGATTATTTCAAATTAAGTAAATATAAATTATAAATCATTTGTTATACCTGTTCCATATTCTTCTTACCTACACAGACCTAAACTTCTCCACAATCCTCTGTATTCACCCGTCTCCTGTCAATCAAGTCAAAAATATGCACTAAAGCCAAATCCCCCAATACAATCACACATAGGCCTACTGCCTTTAGTAATTCTATCCGATTTCAATGCCCGGGATATGGACATTACGCATTGTCTTATTGGATTTTTGCAGGAGCATAGGGTCAGCAGGAGTGCACTCTTGGGTATTTTAAATATTCCGTTTGGTAACATCTGATCTATATGGTTGTTAGTCCTTCTCGAGATTACTTTGTATTTCCCCCAGTAAACTTGCAAATAGAAAGCTGGAGGTGCTATCTTGTAACGGACTGGACCCTTATTAGCCAACACAAAGTATCGCCTTCATCCCTGTTTGCCTTGCACTTGACGTAGCCTATATCCTTGTACAAGTCCACCGCCAGTGCCCAAAACTAAAAGATTTCTGCACGCGTAATACGGGCTAATTAAACAATGTATATGAAGCCACTTTGACGTTAAGAGATGGCGCGTGCACCAATTCCCCCGGGCACCAAAAATCATTCAATAGCCTGCAGGAATGTGTTCAGACAATTAACTCGTGTATGTTTTAATAATCAATGATGGTGGTCCTAGAGCGGTCTGGGCACGGACTGGACAACCAGAACCGACAGCGGCAGGAAGAAACGGGACATGGCTCCAAATCTAAAATCAATCTCCTCTCCACCGGTTAGAGTTCGTGTGGAGCGGGCAAAACCGGGGCCAGTACCGCTACAACAGAGCAAAACGGGCTCCTTTAAGTGTAAAATGTCTACCATCCCAATTCGCTTTTGCCCTTGGTTAGAAAAGACGAAGCCAAGAAGACAGCGGAGTGCATGCGTACTGCTGAGCGAAATCAATAAAAGCTACTAACCCCGCGTCGGAACTGGAAGTACTTACCAGGATGACAGTCTTTGTGTTTAGGCAAGGTTAAAATCACTAGGGATAAAATCCACCAGTAACTCGGATCCCGTATTCTCCGCATGTTAGACTACTCATGGAGAGCAACAAGAAAGAAGGCAGCGGGTGACAAAGTTTCCGAGTCTGTTCTGTTCTTTTCAGAAATCACATACACACGAGTGGGTCTTCAAATTGAAGTTGACACAGCAAGCCACGAAGGCAGAGCATCAAAGTCCGGGTTGCACGCCAGCTACGTACGCTTTCTGCTTTATAATCGTCCTAATATATTCGCCTCCAGTCCAAACACAGGCTGCTTTTCGCTTCGAGCAATAAAACGCTACGCACACTACCACGACTGTGCAAAAACTGTTGAAAATCTGCTGGACTCCGCCGTGCCTGTAGAGGGCTTCCAGATAGCGACATTCCCGGAGTGAAAGCAAGAGGGTCAATCGGCGATCAATCCTCTGTCGTTAACTACGCACAAAGTGGTCGAACAGTATTGATTGCACGTGCTCATTATGAAGTGATTATCCGAGGAGGCGTCAGTGTGGCGAAGGGCAAAAAGCGCACGGGAAAACTGGAGGGCTGGCTTGGAGAGGAGACGTCCCGTTCCGTTCCTCCATCCAGGAAGTAGACTCTAGCGGTCAGGCATGCATGAGTGTGTGGCGACTGGACAAGCTGGCTGCGTGTGTGCGAGAGAGAGAGAGAGAGAGGGAGAGAAGGAGGGAGGAGCGGAGGAGAGGAAAAGGGAGGAGAGGGAGGGCTCTTCTTTTGGATCTGTTGAATGCAAAATGACTGGGAACGGACCCAGAGGCTGAAGCGGGCTGCTGCTGTCTCCGTGTACGTCGCTGGGGTGAAGATGACAGGAAAAATCAATGGCGTATGTCAGGCTGTCATGTGTCCTCTTTGGATCCTGACAACTGCGTAAAATGTTGCATAAAAATTGGCTAATAAAGGGAGAGTGGGCCTAGGATGAATTATGGCCATATTTTTGGAACTCAGCAATTATGTGATTGCAACTTCGTAAAGATCACTTCTTCATTCATTCATTCATTCAATACTGATTTTATATTACCATATTTAATTAAAAAAAAAAAAAAAGTAAAGATAACTAACTACAGGCGGTCCAAACTTTTTCATTGAGGGTCACATTGGCTGGGCCAGGTAGAAATTGATAGGCCTATATGTTCCCGTGGGGCGCTCATTAAGGTGACAGATTTTGTTCATCCCTTGATGTTCTTTTGTCCTTAACTCGAAATGGGTAAGGTGAATAGGACATTTATGCCAATATGGACTGCTGTTTCAAAGACTTACCTGCTGCAGCCTAAGACAACTGAGAAACAAATGACAAAATAAAAAATGGCCTGGAGGCTGCATTTGACTCTCAGATCCTGCATTACAGGGCTACATCATGCCAAACTGAGAAAGCAAAGTTGGCCTAAAATATCCAAACTTCAATTGAATTCACTTCACTTCTAACTTTTCATTCCAGCCCAATCATCATAGTTTCCTTCATGTACATTTTCAGCAAATGGCCTATGCCAAATGCATTGAAACCCATGCTTACCTAGTGTCCTCTGAGTGAACCGTTAGACCAATGTAATCACTCAGTTACCTGGTAACTTTGCAGGGCACACAGTGAACATTCACTATTAAAATGGTTTGTAATATAATTTCATTGGCCCTGCTTTTTACAGCTCATATTTAATCCAATATTCTGCTGAGCTGTTCAACAGTCACCTTAAAATGGGTTCTACAAATATATTCATTTGATGGTCTAATTTTCTGCCATTTTAACAGGTGCATAAGTTATAATACTGTGTGAATTTATTTCTGTTGTTTGTTTTTCAGCACATATGTAGACCCAATACAAAAGGTCAAAGAGCATTAATTTTGATGACAATTGATAATGCTTCATTTTTTAATATTGTAAAACTAATCTAATTTATTGATAAGTGCCTGTTGTATTTTTATATGGTGGCACATTCTTGTGAATAATGCACACACCTATTACAATAAAAATGGCAAATCCAATTCTGAAGGTGGGAGCACAGGGCCTGATTGTATCTGTATTTACAGCCCCTGTCGACTTCCATATTGACAGGTAGCTTATATATGTGCCTACAACATTTTATAAGGTTAGGCTTTGTGCTGAAATGATTTTGATGTTGCTCTGCCCTCTATCTCTCTGATGTTGTTTTAAGGCATTGGCTGCATCATGCTTTCATACAGTTCGCTGTAACAGTCTCTTGCTGCAGCCGTGCCAAGCCCCCATCCTCTTATCTCCCTCTCCCCTGTGCGTAGCTTCCTCCCAGGCCCCATTATTAAAATGACCCAGAGTGGCCACACAGTGCAGTCCCTTTGCCTCCTGCTGGCAGAACTGTGAATGGAATACTTTAGCAGTAATCATCACCTGCAATATTATCTGTGCAAGTGTGTGGTGATTGGAGAATTATGCATCCACTGTCCCTTAGGTAAACGCACATTGGTGCTGTTTCGGCAGGAACTATCCAGCTGGACATTTAATTTGAGGAATCTGATTAAATTTCGCATTTAATTATCCAGTTCTCTGCAGGGCCATCGAGGACAGTCACAAGGGTCCTCTGCCTTTAATGTAGCCCATCTGCTTCCTCTCCACAATCCCCACCTTTTCAAAATGCCCACTGCCTCCTGGGTAAACTAGTGTACTGGTCCTCCTTTAGTGGCATGTAAACTCCACACAAACCACCGCCGATGACAATGCTCCAAACCGAGGCAAACTATCAAGCACAATTAACCCAAGCCAATGTAGCAGTATTTTCCTGATTTATGTTCTGCCAGTCTCAAAAAGCAAAGCGTTTTTTCTTCTTAATAAACCCGGCTTTAGTCCACCGCACCAGATCCAGCACATTGACTTTAATGTCAAAGGTTACACTGAAATGTTACTGCAGAATAAGACACTTGGATCTTTTCTTAGACTTCACTCAGTTTGAATTGGGAACAGATGAGTCTTACAAAAATAGGCCCAAGGCATGATGGGTAATCACTTCATCACCTCTCCACTCGTCCCAACACTCTGTAACAGGTTAAATCTGGACTCTGCATAATCAGTCTTAGTCACATCTCTACAAAGCCTTGATATCCTAGCATTTGAAATTTCACTTTCAAATTTTGGTCTTAAACAGTTACTTAAATAGCTGCATGCTTGAGGGGCAATGTGTCTGAACTAGTGTTGTCACGATACTAAAATTTCAAACTCGATTTCAGTGCTAAGGAACAGACAAAATACTCTGATACCACGATGATACTAAAATAACACTCTTTATTTAGACAATAGATTGTGATTTTCAATATTAAATCATAGTACTTTCTTTTATATTTCCATGTGGCCTTATATCTGTGTGGTCTCTCAGTTGTCCAGGTAGGTTCCATAGTGGTTCATGGGCGTATACTAGTCTATTTGGTCTTATACTTACTTATACTTATACTAAGCTATTCAGGAAAGGTTCATTTGTACTCTGTGAATGTGACTTTTTTAGTATCTATTACTGCTCAAATGAGTATCTAGTTTTGATACTAGTTCTAGGATCAGTTAGTATCTGATTATAGTATCAGTAATCCTGGTTTGAACAGCTTTTCATTTCCAGCTTTTCCACTACAAGGTGCCCCTTTTAAGAACCATGGTTGATAGAGTTAGAGCTTTAGTGACCCCTAATTGCAATAAAAACTAAGTTTAATGTCCTCCTGCATTAGTTTATTGGTTGTTGGTTTTGAAGACTTTTAGATGAGACCAGTAATGAGAACAGAAGATGAGATTTGTCAATTTTGGGATGGTTCCAAAACTCAATTCGGATCCAGGAATCTTTTAAAAGGGCCAGTAAAATGGAAGACGTGACAAGGTTTCCAGGAACGGAGGGGAGGGTGGATCAGTGAACGAACAGTATCTTAATATTCACCAATGTAAAAAGAAGACAAAATGGAGATTTTTGGAGTAGCGTAATATGTTCTGTCCGCTGTAAGATTTTAAAGCAGTTAGTTTAGCTTTATATAGGCAACACCTAAGCATATGACAAAATGGCTTATCACAATCCAACTGGTTTGAAAAGATAACATATTTGCTCCTAAGCTCTTACACTCTCAACTGGAGCACATAAATAGCTGCAGTAGTAATTATCCAGTATTTTATCCTCAGTTATTTTTGGCCAGGCAGCCGGTAAGTGACACCTAAGCAATCTGGAGATGTCACCTTGGAAAAGTGCAGTGACATTATTGATCAAACAATTCATCAATTAACTCAAAATCGTCCGATGCTGATCAATAGAGAGGCCTTTCACACTCCTGCCTCAGCAAATCACATCTCAGGAAAACGATGCCAAGCTCAAATCCTTACAAGTACTTTGAATTTACTGCAGTTCATAGTCTTTCTTTTTAGCTTTTCAACAAATCATCTGCCTTGAAGCATGGCGTGATTTGTTTTTATGTTTTTCAGTTTTCTCCTTCTGCTTACAACCTTTGCTGCACAATGCACTGCAAAATTATTGTCATCGCAATATCAAGCCACAAGACATATAGAGTTGTTTCAATGCTTAAATTTTAAAGCTGCACTAGTGACTATGTGATTTTCCTTGGTGGAGAGTCTGTCACATGACTGTCTCCATGGAGATGTTATTGCTTTTCCTGAAATGTTCCACAGTATGGCATCAATTTTGCTTTTATGTTTTATTGCTCAAAAATACCTTTGGGAAAAACATGCATTCTTACTGTAAGCTGGGTTGCCTCTGCCTAGATCTGACCTGTAACTAAGCCCTGATGGCATTTTGTGGAACAGTCCAGGCAAAGCAATAACATCAGAAAAAGGTAGGCAGTACATCTTTAAATAATATATTTTGTGGCTTATATTTAAAATGCAGAGTTTAGTCCTTATTGGTCCTTGTCCTACTGTATAAACTGCACATGGATTTACATACATGTTTGAATTTGATTGAACTTACTATGTCAAAATAGTGAAGCTATTCTCAGTCCATTCATTATTTTGCAGATAAAAAGAAAACTGATACTGCAACATGTGACCTATTTTGTTTTAAAGTTTGTACTAACAGATGCATAGAGTTTGTTGGTGTTCCCTGGACAAAGTATTCTCTCTGTTGCTGTTTGGCCTTTGATGCATTCCTCGTGGCCCCTTTGTAGTTTCCATTGACCACAGTGGGAGGCTGTGTTCTTGTAGTCCTATGCAGAGGTTGGTTTGTCAGAAACTAGTCACTATAGTGTTTGGCTCCCCATAGTGCTGCTGCTGTTAACTGGATTGTTCTCTACGCCAAGCTGTGCAGAAGCAGTAATTTGGTGAGTACATCTCCAAACCTGGTTCATGTCAGTCTTACCATATTTTCATGCTCCATCAAATAGTTACAGCGTGTTCCGTAAATTCTGCATGAAAAGTATGTATATTTAGGTTTAGGTAGGCTCTTGGTGACAGCCTGAACTCTACGTTTTAGCTGTGGTTCCTTGTAATCCTTAGTAGTTAGGTTATTCTAGAAATTATATGTGAGCTGTAGTAAAAAGAAGTTCATTTATTCAGTTACTGGTGTTTTTATTGCTCTAAAATAACTTGAAAACATACGTTCTTATGTGACTCTGACCAGTAACACCACCTGTTTGTTTTTACAGAGATAGATACATTTTATGCCATACTTTAACACTCTAGGCAAAACGATTACATCTCCATGACAACGAGCACTTGGCAGACCCTCCACCAGAAAATCTATGTAGTCCTCCTTTAATTCTTTGCAAAAAATATTGTTAATACACTACATCATTTGTCAGACATTTTGTTTCCAACAGTTTACATCGTGAATTTTATATGGAACTACTATTTAGTTCCAGGTGTTTCAGAATACCCAAAGTTTCTGTCACGAAGATCATGATGGTGTGCACAAAATTTTCAGAAGTATAAAGCTGCAGAGTCACCTTTTAGACTGGAGACATTTGGCATCTATGGCAGATTTTTTTTAAGTTTAAGTTGATTTCTTGAACCTTACCTTTACTGACCCAGCCCACAATGAACTGCCCTTGAGGAGCCAACGCTCATAAAAATACAAATAACATTTCCGTCTATACCTTGAAGCTCTAAGCAAAGTATCCATCATTTCTATGCAATTTTGAGTTGTTTCACGACACATTTGTCAAGTCTGCGATGACATTTGGCATTATAAGCCTCCTTTTACCCTTTGGGCTTTGGGGATCCTAGAAGCATCCTTACACTTTCATGACAGTTCAATTGCACTTTGGCTTAAAAAAAAATCCCCTAAAAGAAAAGTGCTGCGGTGACAATGGCCCTCTCCTTTATCTCTGCCCTTAAGTGGTTTGCTCATCTCACTTGTATCATTTTTTCAAACACACTTCACATGTTGACAGTTGGTACATAATGGAGAGCTGTGGGCATTAATTATGGAGTGCAATTCAGGCTATGACCATATATAATTTATCCAATTCTCAATCTTGTACATAATTCAATCCGTAAGCTATTTTTACCATTTTACTCTTCTCTCACAAATACTTTTATCTTGCGTTGGTGTGTCCTCTTGCCCCTTTGTCGTGTTCATATGTGGGCTGAGCTCCACTTTTAAACAAGTGTTGGCACCGACTGTCATGCAACTCCAAAGACGGTTCAGAACCTTGTCTTCCCTGTAACCGTCGTCATTTAGGTCCACTTTGAAAATACGACTTTGAAATTGAAATAGATCCAAGAACAAAATGCATGTGTCATCTGCAAGACAGTTTCAAGACTAGCAGGTTAATAAATGGTGAATGAGCCCAACAGAGTACAGTTAAAGTGAAATTACAAAGAGGTGATGTCATTGATAGAACACAGACTGACTGATTGTTTTTGATGGCAGGTGAAGTAGTAGTGGTTTACTTGTGGTAACAGAAGTTAGTTGGAAACATATAGTTATGGTGCAGTAGAAGATATAAGCTTAGAAAATTGTCTTCAACACAACTTCAAGACCGTATGCTCCTAACATGACCAAACTTCAAATTACAATTATGCAATGCAATCATAATTTTCTTTGTTATTCTCAAGAGAATTTTATACAGATATTTACTTTATATTGATGATCTGCTGATAAGTTATGTGTTTGACTTCAATGTGTAATATAGCTAACAGCACCAGTAGCACCAGTACTGTCATAAGAGTCACTGGTTACAGATGTAGAAGCTGTTTTCAAATCACTCAGTCAATCATTTAGAAAATGTCCTTTTCAATATAAATTTGGGAAAAATTGCAAATGTCATATTCAAGTTGGTTCTCTATGTGGTTATGAACAAATAGTTTAATAATGTCTGAATAAGACCAACAGAAAAGACCCAAAGTGAAATTGATTAAAAAGAAGTGATATAATGATAATTTTGAGGGATTCATTTTGGCTCTCAGGCAGAGAATTTGATATGTTTCAGTAGACTGCATGATTTCTCCAAACTAATGATCGTGATTAAATTTGGGAGAGGCTAGTGCGTGTGAGAGATAAGACAGCTTGGGGCTCTGGGACCAAATCAAACAGTGATTTCTGATTTAAGCACAGACTTTGATTAGAGGCCATTTGCTGTGGACTTAGCACGACTTTCAGCAGACCCTGAAATTACGATTTGGTTCTTCTTTTTATTCCTATAACTTTTGCACTGCTTTTCTTTTTGGCCCCAACGGATGTATAGCTTGATTAAAATAGCCTTTTTTTCCAAAGGGATTTTGTGTATTTTTGCTGTAGTAGTTTTAGTAGAAAGTTTAACAGTGGTCATATTGTGTCTGAAATATAAGCTATAGTGAGTACTATCAATGAGAGGTTAGTAGCAGATACATTGTAGGAATAACCATTTTACCTGCCCAAGTTGCTCTGCTATATTACATCATCACTCTTAGTAGAAGTAGTGAAAGTAGTACTTGATAGTAAACAGTGGTGGTTTGAGATTGCCATTTTGCAACTGACAATTTATGTATCCCAATAGCTGGAAAAGCATCTTTTGTAGTATTTCATCTGACCAATGCAAGAGTCCTATAGGGGACAAAAAGCAGGGAGAGACATTCAGGAAATATCCAGTCCAGAAATCACACTTGTTTACAGCATTATACATTATATTAAGAAAACTTGATAGATTTTTACAATTTCACGTTTTTCTGCCACGTCTCCAGTTGTGCGTGAGCTTGATGAAAAGTCAAATCTAATGTGATGTTTTCATGAAGCTATGCCATCATAAAAGTGTTGTGCTGTTTACCGCAGGAACACAGCAGGCTTCATTAGAGAAATATTAGCCACAATACGAGATAATCCATCACTCCTTCTGCCTCCCTCTCACTCCTGCACTGTTCTTAATGCTTTCTGCTTGTCTCATATGTGCAAATGAGTCGTTTCATCAAAGTAATACCAGCCTTTGCAGTGATGTAATGCACTGACCCACTTTTTAGTACAAGAAGAATAGTCCTGTATAATATAGGCGTAATGAGAGCATGCTGACAGTTTAAACATGTGGGTGGTCAATATAAAAGTGGGCACAGACCGCGGCCAAGAGTGCACTAATGTGAATGATACCAGATTGTGGCAGTTCTTGTTTGTAGCCAGTAGAGGGTGTCGGCAAAATTCATGTGGTCATTAATCTTGACTGCATGTTCAAACCACCCAGGACCGTAGGTAATATTTGTTTGGTATAATAGTTGAAGAACAGCAGACACATTCATAGGAAGAAATGGTTAAACTGCTAGCATGAAGAATCTAAACAATCGAACAAGGAAATAATAACACTAACAAAGCTTTATGACTTTGTTTTTGGTCGTCACAATGTTTTGTCTTGACTTTGCTATTGTTTGGAAGATTTATTTATTTAGTCAATCTCCCAGACCAGTGTTTCTCAAACTGTGGTAAGTGTACCACTGGTGATGTGCGAGGACCTACAGGTGGTACATAGATTCTTCTGCAGTTATATAATTGCCTCAATTAACTAGTATAGCAGTCTTATTTTGATGATGATGATGATTTGTTTATTTCGAGCATTGATCTAGAATCATTTTTCATACATGTCCAAGAAAGGAAACAAAATCCATGAATACACTTTGAATGTATCACATACACAAAATGTCTTTGGACAAAAGCCTCTTTGCTCGAAAGGGAGTGGGATGAAGTAATACTTATTTATTCCCACCCCCGTGTTGTGCATGTAAAATACATTTCCAGTATGCTTCCTGTACATGCATTATAAAGTCACACAAACCTCATAATATTAATATGCACAAAGATTCAGATTTACATATCCAAGACAAAGCAGTTACAGCACTGGTTAATAACAATAATGGAAATACATAGTGTAAAGTCCCTTATAGCTCGCTTCTATACCGTGAAAATATAATGTTTTTTTATACATTTTCTTACATTTGTGAATATTTGTGCGTCACTTGTGCTGCTCCCCCACACTGTTCCACAGATTGACCCTACACACAGAAACACACAGAGACACACAGAGACACACAAACTTTTCCTTGTAGTTCAGATGGTGTTTACTTTAAAACTGTCCACTCCTCTCAGTTGATACCTTCCCTCTCTACGTCTGAATAGTTTCTGTATATTGGCAGGCAGTGCATTATTGCTTGCCCTGTACATGAGTTAGGCTGTGGAATACTGGACAAGATCATTAAGTTTAAGTCATTTAATTGTGCTGCTCCCCCACACTGTTCCACAGATTGACCCTACACACAGAAACACACAGAGACACACAGAAACACACAAACTTTTCCTTGTAGTTCAGATGGTGTTTACTTTAAAACTGTCCACTCCTCTCAGTTGATACCTTCCCTCTCTACGTCTGAATAGTTTCTGTATATTGGCAGGCAGTGCATTATTGCTTGCCCTGTACATGAGTTAGGCTGTGGAATACTGGACAAGATCATTAAGTTTAAGTCATTTAAGATGCAAGAATAGAGAAGTGGTGTGCTCCACATCTCCAACTTTGTGACAATCTTACTACTTTTTTTGGAAGGATTGATAGGGATTTTAATGCAGTTTTGACGTTATTTTAGACCTGGTATAGTCACAGACGTGGTTTGAATCTGGTGGCACTCAGAACACCAAACATTTCTTTGTGTTACTTGGTGTGAAAAGTATGAAGCAGTGTACTAGACACTCATACCTACAAAACAACAATTCAATAGGCCTATTATCTTGTATGCAGGAGAAATATTGCCTATGTCTAATATTGTGCTGAGAAGTACTGCTTCTGCCACCACTACTATAACTATTTTTTTACCTTTTCATGTTGACAGTTATTTGAAAAAAACACATTTATGCCTTTATGTGGCATCTAGGCAAAGATATGAGGTTATATCAAGTCTAAAATGCTTCAAAAACACACAATTTTGTCTATATTTTGTACTGCTATCTTTCTGAAAACCATCACCAAGGCAATAGCAGGAGACCAATTCTAATTTCTATGTCTGTTTATGTTTGCAATATAAAAGATTTAGTAGGCAAAGCGGTGACACTATGAGGCTTGTATTTACACTTCTGAGGAGGTAAAACTGTTTTTGTGCATGAAGCTGTGAGATCAATGTTCATTTTCCTGGCATTAATTTGCAAACCCACAAAGGGATGTTACTGTTGCTGCAAACGTGTAAAACTGTGGTGCCAGACAAAGACGGCATTACTGACTTACTGCACACGTGAAAATAATACTGCTCTATATGCCATGCCCCACGAGGTAGAAGAATACTTTGACAATTTGTATTTAAAAAGTATAAACTGCCTTATATTTAATACATGTTTTTGAACTTGTAAACACCTCATCCAAAAATAGTAAAATCAAAGGTTTTTCAGTCCAGACAGGCATCCCATGCAAAGAACTCTTGAAAATGTTTCACTGTGGCACTCAATATGATGATGTTTAGGCAGTGAATATGAATTGTAGAAAAATGAGATTTACTTAGAAAACATAATACATATTTTTTTCTCGTAAATAGAAAATCGCATAGACTTTTGTGGTGTACATGGCTTTCAAAATTGTAGACTGTATATATAAATGGACATAGCTAACGCGCTAGCCACCGCGTTCCAAATAGGAAGTGATCATGGGGCGCTTCCGGCTCCATTGACTCTGGCTCCAAGTCACTTTACATTGAAATATTGTCTCTCCTCTCTCTGTAACTGCTGCAGTGAGCCTCATCAGTTTGGTCTGAAAATGTTCATATTAACTTGCTGTACATGATCCTGGTATTTTTATTTTGGTATTTTGTCCATAAATCAAGATATGAACATTAATAACAGACAAATCAGACGCGTTCTTTCCCCGAGGTCGCTCCCGCTAGCGTTAGGAACAGGTTTGATTGACAGCGTTGCTAAACGCCCGCTCCCTACTAAACCAGCGGTGTGGGCGGGAAGGGGCTTTACCTTCGACAGTCTGGCTCCGGATTGGCTCCGGATTGGCTCTGTTTGCTATGATACTCATGGTCAGAATTCCAAATATGGAACTCAGCTCCAAATTCACCCCTATAACTGCTAGCCTCGATGAGCTCCATTTGACTGGAGCCAAATGCTATGAGTGACGTCACACTCAGTCTCCGTGAGTTACAATTGATAAAAAACTGAAAATTATAAGGTGTTATGGCAGTTAATAAATTAACTTCAATTTCCCCGAGCCCATCCTCTTTTGTCTCACTACTTTCAACAACTTTCTTGTCTTTTCTACAATTTGAGGTGGTAGCCCTATGCATAGGGAGCAGTCAATGCACCAAGCTTCTAAAATTGAAATTCAAAAGCATACATCACTTCAGGGCCAGACAAAGTTTTGAAAAATAAGCGCTGCAGAAGTGTTGCATGTGGCTATCCAGATCTTCCCTGCAGATTTCCACTAGTTTTAAAATAGACACAACTTAGCTCATTGTTAAATTAGATAAGGCTTTTATGCCGAGGTTTGATTGAAAAAAGGGATGACAAGCCTCGATCCCCCCTCCTGTCCACAGTCATTAAAATGAAGATACCTTGGTCTGAATAATTCACGTGTTGCTGCGTTGGTTGTGTCCCTGCTGGCTCTGAGGCTGCCATGTTTTTACCCACACAATGAGAGCTGGAAGTGGCAGACACGTGCTGCTGTGCCTCACTATAGTGTCCTCTAGAGTGCCTCACACATACTACATGTTTAACATTATATGACACACAAGTGTTTAGTTGACAACAGTTCACATTATGTACAGGCATTATTCGGTTTCTTTTTAATGAGAAAAAGACATGTACGAGGCATTTGTAGATGTAAATTAGATTATGTACTGCAGTTGAGATTCTGTTGGCCTACCGCTGGCTTGCAATATTCAACAGGTTGCGTAACTTGCCTTCGCATGATATCCCTACATTTCAGAATAGTTTAAAATTGAGATGGAGGACAGTTCAGAATTCTAGTGCAATTTGCTGTTTAACTGTCGGATTGCAGATTTGTTGACCTGGTTTATGGTTAAAGGTCATATTATGCAAAATTGATTCTTGTGAGATTCTTTTGGTCATGTCTTAATGCTGTAACCTCCTCAAAAACATACTTGGAGTTGTTTTGTTTAATTCACACATGTTTGAGTAATCTTTTATTATTAGTCTGTCTGCATATCCAAAGCTAAAAATGCTCCACCTTGTGATGTCATGAAGCGCTAGTTTTCAAGTTAAGTTTTCAAGTTAACAGCTACCTTTTACCTTTTGTTCAGTGGAGATTGGCAATTCCATATGTGAAATTATCCAAATGATTCTAGTGAAGGTGTATGGAGTTTAAAAACACAGTGGAGCACTTCCTGTATTGCCAAATGACATTACAAGGTGGAACAGTTAAACATTTGTGAATGAAACAAAACTCAACTCCTGGTATTTTTTGATGAGCAAACAACATTATAACAGAGATCAGAAAATGGTGTAATACTGAGATGGAAGTTCAGAATTCTAGTGTAATATGCTGTTTAACTGTCAGATTACAGATTTGTCGACCTGGTTTATGGTTTATATCTCTGTATTGTTTGAGCCTATCCACATGAAACAAAAACAAGCACAAGGTTCAGTGTCTTCTCTGTTGACATAAATAGGCAGCTTCAGATAGTGGTGCCATTATTCAACCCCAAAAGATGTGATTGTTGTTGTCTTAAGGCCATAAGATGAATCTTTCACAAATAATGAAGAGTCAACATTTGCAGATCATAAGTTTGGACGCTTCTTCCAAAAACAGCAACTCGCCCATATAGATCCCTGTAAGGAACAGTACAGTTACTTTTAATGTTTTTCATGAAGCAAACACAATGTGAGGTAAAAATACTTGGTGTGCCCATTAATTCTGGGACTGGCACAAAATGACACGAGGGATTGACTCTTTGTAGCTAGATTTAAATTTACAGATGACTTAAGCCCTTGTATGTTGTGAGTTAAAGAATCACTCACACTGTAAACTAAGATTATAGCTTCTAGCCTCTTCTGATTTGTCAGCCATCTTCTCCCATTGTCCTCACCTCTGTAAATCAGCAGGTATCTCAAGGACTTCTTGTCAAAGCCTGTTTTTCAATAATTTATGCCCAGTCCCTGCTCGACAGTATAATAACACAAACACCAAATGTTCCTCAATCCCCCCAGATCACCGTAGACTTTATTTATTCTGATGAATGGGAGCGCTGGGGTCACACGTGTCGACACATTCTCACAAACAAGGACACTTCCTGGATTGCTTTGACTTGGACTGATGAATATTTAACATACTGCCATTCATTTACTTTACATAACTAAATTACATAACTAAACTATGTAGACACTTTACTACTGTCATCGTATACATTTTTGACCCCCAACCACTTAAATGTTATAAAGGTAGACACACATAATAAATACAGATCCCAAAAAATAGTTCCATTTGTCATTTATTGAAGGAAAAGTCGATATAGTAATTATCGTGGCAGGCCCCACGTCAAAGCCACTGAAGCAGCCCTATCATTTATGACTAATGCACAGCTGATAATGAGATGTAAAACAGAACAATGAATATTTTACTAAGCAGCAGCTGTATTAAAATTCCCAATTCAAGTGTGGAAAATCACTAGCCTGGATCCAGCTCGGAGAGAATGGAACCACTGCAGCTAAACTGTGCTAGATGCCGTTGGTTACATTTGAGAAAAGCTATAATGAATATTGGAGTTATTCAGATTAACCAAAAGGCTGAATTTGGGAGCGTGGGTCATTGTCAGGACCAGTGCTCATGTTGTATCTTTGTGATGCTGTAGTGCTGTAGTGTCTGCCTGTTTTACTTTAGCTTCTTAATTGCTTCCAGATGGGTTTGTGTTTGTTGAATTAGTAAGTCTAAATGGCCTCTGTAGGGCTGTCCTTGGAGCTTTGTCTGTCTACTGCCCATACTTTCAGAGACTCACCTGCCACTTCAATGCCAACTAAAAGATAATATAATATACTTCATACTATGATGGTATACTATGTACTAGTAGCCATACAATCTTGAGAGGGCCTCGTCTGATCTCCAAAGCTAAGCAGGGTTGGGCCTGGTTAGTACCAGACATCACTATTGGGCAGCAGCGGCTCTATATTGCATACTGTTGTGTCCTTAGGCAAGACACTTTACCCAACTTGCCTAGTAGGAATATGGTGTGTGTGAGTGTGTGTGTGTGTGTGTGTGTGTGTGAGAGAGTGTTGGTGGTGGTCAAATGGGCTGATGGCACATGATGACAGCATTGGTTCCATCAGTCTATCCCATAGACTGTATAATGAAGTGGACTAAGTAAGTGTGACGTCACCCATAGTGTTCAGCTCCAGCCAAAGCTCATTGAGGCTAGCAGTTAAAGGGCGAATTTGGAGCCGAGTTCTTACCGCTAGCATCATAGCAACCAAAGAGCCAATCCGGAGCCAGGTTGTTGAAGGTAACGGCCGTTCCACTCGCACCATTGGTTTAGCAGGGAGCGGACGCTTAGCAACGCTGTCAATCAAACCTGTTGCTAACGCTAGTGGGAGCAACCTTGGAGAAAGAAGGCTCCTGATTTGTCTGTTAATATTGTTCGTATCTTGATTTCCGGACACAATAGCGAAATAAAATACCAGAATCATGTAGAGAAGGTTAATATGGACATTTTAAGACCAAAATGACGAGGCTCACTGCAGCAGTTACGGAGAGAGGGGCGACAATTTCACAATGTAAAGTGAATTAGAGCCACAGTCGATGGAGCCGGAAGCACGCCCATGTTCACTTCCTATTTGGAGAGTGGCGGCTAGCATGTTAGCTATGTCCATTTTTATATACAGTCTATGGTCTATCCCATTTTTTATTTATTTGTTTATTTTTCTGCAGCCATGGCAATTTTATTCTACAAGAGTCTCCTTATATTAATAGTGATTCACCATGACTTCATGTGTTTGTTGAATTTGTAAATCAAAATGGCCTCAAGTGGCAGCCCTTATGTCATATTTGCCCATTGTTGCTGAGCCAGGCACCTGCCACCCTCACATCACCAAGATCTAAGCTAAATAAATGAATGTTCAAACTTCCTATACTTTTATTTTCCTGGTCTGCATAAGTTTGAAGCACTGACTGACATCCAGCCTGCTCCTATACTTTTTTCTTGATGTGCATTTATTTACTCCTCTAATAAGCTCTCAGAAGTGAAGGAGCTTGTTAAACGTGTGAAACTCTTCATCCTTGAAATGACATTGCAGTTGTCTTAGAGCTGAGGCTACTTAAGTGCATGTCGGACCTCTGATAGGAGCTGGCTATTTTTCCTTATTCTTCACTTTCTGCGGATCTTGTCAAAACAATCAGTGTGTATTCATTTCAAGAAGAAGCTGTATAGACTATCCATTGTCTCACCAGTCAATAGTTTTGATACGGTTTGGTTTAATCCACTTGACCCTTCATACTTCAGTTGGAGAGGCAGGACAGCTGTGTACAAAGACGGTTGTGTTGCATAGAAACACATGGATCATGCAAGTTCATACCAAAATACCTCCCAAAAACTATGAGGAAAAAGAGAAAAATTCAGAGTTACAACCTTAGATAGTTCTGTGTTTGGCATTAGAGGAATATTATTGGCCATCTAACCCCCACGGTTCACATGACTCCACAACACTCTAAATAGTTTAAAATTTTGCTTGAGGATGAGTCAGAAGTAGAATTTGCCTTTTATCTGTCAAAATGCTTTCTCCTTCTTTACGGTTAATATCTCTTTAAAATGGGCTGATACTGAACATATCCTATCAGACTCATTTAACTAAAGTAAACTGCATTTATTTTTGTTAGAATGTTATTGATTATTGTCAACTGAAAGGATTTATGAAGGAAATCATAAAATGAATATGTCAAATTGTGGACTCAATCCCTAACAAGTAATAACAGGGTTCAGCATCTGTGGATTTTCTGTTTGGCTATTTCTTTCAAAAACAGCAAATCACCCATAGAGTTATATAGCCTTCTACCCTCCATCTGAAATGATAACATCATATTCAATGCAGTGAACGCAGTAGGAACTTTCTCTGTATCTGTCTGCACTCAAGGCTAGCCACAAACCCAAACATATTTCTAAGGTCTAAAATGCATCTGTCTGAAGAAAATCCAGTTTTATCCAAGTGTTTTCTGCATGGTTTGAATGACTGTTTACCTTGTTTACTCAATAATCACATAATATGTAATTAAACTGAAAAATATGGTGATTTCCTCAAACTACAGGCTGTTTGTTAAAAGGGACAACAGCTGGTTCATACATCAAAACCATTTTATTTTTCTCTATGTAAACCAGGACGAAACATTTTGACAAAAATATCTAATTAGGATTTTTCTGACAAGCGCTGAGATTTATAAAGTTCACATTTTAAATAATACATAATAATGATGCATAACACTTGTACAGCGCTTTTCATGACACTCAAAGACGCTTCACACAATTCAAGACAAAACACAAATGAAAAAAAGAGAAAGTTGCAGTTATTTAAACTTGGCCATAAGAAATGACCAGAAGACTGACAAATGAACTGAAACTAATACGATAATCACATGTATTTCAAAACATGTTTGTACACATTTAAACTGCAGGGTTAGCAATTATGCAGAATAAGACATGATATTTTGTTGTTTGTGAAGGAAATTATAGTAAAAATAGCAGCCTTTGCGGTTTGCTAATTAAATCCATTAAAATTGTGATTTAATCTTGCAGTCCTAAAGTAAATCCAACACACTGCACTTGTCTGTATCTTCAGAATTGTGAATGGAAAGTATTCAAAACATCTGTCCTTGAATGACAAACATGCCATAGCTTTTGAGTTTGACTTTGCGTAAGCTGAACCTTTTCCAGGGCAACTCAATTCCTTTAATTGTACATTGGAGCTGCAGTCCACACAAGGCCGTAGCACGCCTCTGGATCCTGTTCAAGGCTGTTGTGTAGTGGCTCAAATCCAGTGAGGGCTTTGTTTTAGAAGAGTAAAAACAACAACAAGAAGTCGTCAAGCAGAATTACCTTACCTACAGCACCGACCGTCTGCAGCTACTCAGATTAAACCACATTATCCAACGTGCAGAAAAAAACTGTCAAAACACCACCATTGTGCAATGGAGATATACATGTCCCAAAGAAGGAGCAAAGAAGACGCCGGGGCCCAAATAAGCTCACGATTTACAAATTAAGACACTACAAGAGTAAATTCACTGGCAAGAAGTGTGGCGCGACAACGCTCTAAATTCTGCTGTCCAGATGAGTTGTGTTTGCTCAGAAATCCTCTGCAACAGTGAGAGAGCAGGCAGACATACAACAAAATACAACAAAATATTTTATCAGCTTTTAGGTGGATTATTTTTCTTGCTACATCCGCTCTGGCATAGTCTGCAAATAAAAATCGAGCAAAACATTATGACCACCACAGTGACTAATACTGGTGGGCATTAATTACTATAATCTTATGCGACCTCCTTAGGTCGCATCCTATTAAAGAGGGGTATTGTGCCAATTGGAGCATTCTACCATGTTTTAACTTTGTTCTCTCATCAAAAACATGACTGCAGTGGTTTTATATGTCATTCATTTTGAGTAATCTTGTGATCTCTCCCGGCCCCTAGTCGAACCCGTCTTATGGTTACTGGTGTGAGCCTGTCCAAGGCTCAGCCCACAAACTTATGTAGCCTAACCCATACAATGGCAATTTTCCATAAATAGGCCTATACAAAAGTATGATATGAAACACTACAACATCACAAACCTGATGTGACGTGCAGTAGTTTCATTAGCAGGATGCACTCTGATTGTAACCTAACTCACGATATGTGTGTCACTCTGAACTGAGTTCTACACATTATCAATCTGGGATGACTCTCGCTGAAAGTGATCGGAAAACGCAGAACGCCATGATGATTATTTGAATCTGATTGCTCGAGGCATTACAACAGCGAAACGAGACAAAAAATCGAACTTTTGTTACATCCAGTTGAGAGAAAAGCACAGACATCTTCCCTGTCCACAAATGCACAAAGCACTTACCTTCTGCATGTTTTTCACAAACAAAATATTGACGCTAAAATAGGCTGAAGTACATTTGTTGGTGTCGCCATGTTTGTTTTAGTTCGCTTGAGCGCTTTACCTTTGGCTTCCGCATTGACGCTAAATAGGCTGAAGTACATTTGTTGGTGTCGCCATGTTTGTTTTAGTTCGCTTGAGCGCTTTACCTTTGGCTTCCGCACAAACCTCAGTGCTGCTCTGTGATTGGCGCACCATCCACCTGCCGGGCCTATCGCACCAGCACGGGCTTGCCAAGATGGACTCTCATGAGTTTGTGAACTCATAAATATCACAAGAAGCCATCTTGCTGTGCAAGGTTACACCTGTGTGATTGTGTGATGTCACTCTGAAGGGGGAGTGAATTAGCGCTGGAAGAAAGAGGAGGGAGTACTCAGAGTGTCAAAAACATGTGTGTCAATATGTTGTTTTTGGTGAATATAGCATTTTCAAAACAATAAAGGGTGACATGGTGATCTAAATATGTTATGTATTAACAATTAATACCCCATAGGTGTAATACTCCGTCTTTAAGGATCTTGTGTTGGACTTCTTGTTCATCACTGTTCCTCCCCTGTTGGATCACATGATAAACAACCATGAAACTGACTCAGGGCCCCCCATTGTGGAATGAAAGTGATGTATGTAAATGTAGGTTTATTGTAAAACAATGGTAATATAGTCAGTGATGCTGAGGGTTAATCATTTCTATGTCATTTTTTTTCTTTCTTCTTTTCAAACAGAGTAAACTTTATGGCTGTGTACGCGAAAGACTCCTCAGCAGTGAAAGGAAAGTGAGTGAGTAGGCAGACATTGTGAAATATTTTATCAGGTTTAAGGTGGCTTTCATTTCTTTTGCTGCAACATTTCTGCTATAGTCTGCAGATATACGATCCCAGCCCTGCATAGATTCAATATAAATGTGGGGGAGCTGGCTGGCAGCTGAGAAAACAATACAGATGCTGCTATTCTTATCGACCTCCCTCTCAAATAGCAAAAGAAAAATTCAATTCTGTCAACTGGACAAAAGTTTTAGAGTGAAGACGTTTCGCCGCTCATTCAAGCAGCTTCTTCAGTTCTGGTCAGATGCTGTGGACACTGCCTTATATCTACCTGAAGAGAGGAGCTAACCACACTGAAACTAACATGCCTATTTGTTTACAGTTTCTGTTTGTTGGCTTGGTCTATTGAGCTACACTAAGTGTGAACTGTGTGTGAGTCATATTTTGCATAATCGTTCAGGCCCCTAATGGGTGCTCTCACACCTATTAGCATACTGGCTATCATCAGTGCTTTCCTTGTTTTGATTTAAGTCTGAGGATGGAGTTATAAATAGGAGATAAATGATGCCTAAGCCCCCCCATTCCTGTTCAAAGATGGACCAGAACTGAAGAATAACCAGAGGCAGATGAGAAGCAAAATGTCTTGACTCTAAAACTTTTGTCCAGTTGACAGAATTTAATTTTTCTTTTGCTATGGATCACACCTGGACAACTGAGGGATTACACAGACCTCCCTCTCAAATATAAGTGCTGTGCCATTGTAGGATAGGGCCAAAAACAGTGATTGCAGTTTTAGTAAATCTTTCATTGTCTATTCAGGTCAGCAGCCAATTGTACTGGTCACATCTTAATTATCTAAATATTTTAATTATTTGAAATAAAGTGTATATAACTGTATTTCAACACTGGCATTGACAATGACATTAATCTACATGATCTCCCTGATTCCCCACCTACAAAACCATGGTTTGCAAAACACATTATTTTGTCTAGATTTGCTCTTAAGGTGAAATTATTATACTTCTCATTACTTTGTATCAAAAATCATGCACGCTGTCATGACCAGCAAAGCAAATTATGTCATCAGCTTTTTTTAACCTCCAGATGACACCCTAACATTAAAATAATTCCCTCAGAGCAGTTTCATTTTATAACTCAGGGTAGTTAAAATTCTATAGCTTCTCAGACCTGTACTTTCAGATTTCAAAAACTTTGTCCTGATGACTACCTTTGAAACCTTATACCACTATTGCACACATATTTCTCAAGCAGTGCTGCAAATTAATAATGCAATATGTGAATTGGTTACTTTGTTCTGTAAAAGTTGGGCCCCAAGGTCTAGAAGGTAAAGAATTATTTGAATGTAGATTTTAGTCAAGATTTATACCATATATGTCTTTTATTAGTTATGCACTCAATGTTTATGCACTCCAAACCACTCAAGTAGAGTTATTTCAAAATGTATTAATTGACAATAGCTTTTCTCATTTACCACTATAGCAACAAAGTATTTACCAGGCTTGGGACTGGCAAATACAAGCCTCTTACTCCCCCCCACCCCTCTCTGGAGTCATCGTACTGCATCCCTGCTCCTGTCCTCACCCTGTGCATGTCAGTCAGGAGACGCCCTGTAAGACCTATATGAGAGCTAATGACCCACGCCTCTCCCAGTCCCTCGGCCGTCAGCATAATTAGGTTCAACGTCAGCTCTCAACCTCTCTGTTATGTGCCCTTGAAAGACAAGAATGGCATGAGATATTGACAAATGTATGCGGTGATCTGAGTTTTGACGTTTTGAGGTGACGGTTGCCAGTGGCGATAGGCTCACTTGGGAGGAAATGGCTTTAGTGATTTTTCTAAATTCGCTTTGATGGTAATGTACTTTAGCATGGATGCATTTTGTGTTTAAACAGTTGAGACGTGAATACATTACGGGCCGGTAAATAGATACAAGGGCATGTTCAGGTAATCTATATTTTATTAGGCTTAATGTGAAGAATACAAATGATGGTAATCAGGTGCAATAATATGGTTATGGCGTTAACATATGCACACATTCATATAGCTTCTAAAAAACAAAAACATTTCATTTGCATAATAGGGTTTTGTTTTGATGGCATTAAAATTGTATGTGTATTTAATACCAGAAAATAATATTTATTTATGCTGAACTATGTTTAAACTGTCAGGATCACTTTACCTAATGTAGTCCACGTGAGGGGTGTTCAAGTATGAAAGCTTATAATTAACATGGAGTTAGGTTTTGGCTAGCATAGCTTGAGGTTATAATGGATGTTAATGACTGATAATTGGTTAAGCCAAATATTCTAACTTTAGCCAAAGGGTGAAATAATTAGAATTTATATGTATCTGTAAAGGACTTTGTATTCAGAGGATCAGTAAACCTCTAAACTTGGTTTATGATTAAGCTCTGGGCTTTTTCAGAAATAGTTTTACAATCTTGACAAATTCAAATTTAACTAGATTTTTTTATTATTAGATCTAAAAATGTAATCAAAGTGCTGGAAAATTGTCAGAACTTTTGAAGTTTTACAATTCAAACAGTATAGTTTACTACCCTTCTAGGCAAAGCAGGAAGGGTTGTCCTACATCCTCAGTCTATGACTCAGGATGTGGAGAGACTTCTTCCCTCCTAAAATGGGAACACAAATAACAATTAAAAGTCCATATGTCAGGTAGGATCTCACTTCACATATACTACAATGAATATCTCTGCATAGTTATGATAAGAACTAAAATTTTCTAAATCTGAAGATTGGCTGATGATTGAGCTGAGGTAATGTTGGCCATCTTCTTTGGTCCTCTCGATATTGGTGGAAGAAGGTTCCCCAGCAGTGATGTTACCTGTACATATCTGTTATTAAAATAACAGATATGCACAGCAAAGGTCAGTAAGAGCAAGACTGTTTCACTTACAAATGTACTGCTAAACATATCATGCTCAGTCCTGGAATCCAAGGTTGCTCTACAGCTTATTGATGTAGATACTGGGAATCCTCTAGCACTCTGGCAATTTCTCACCAAACATCAAACCTGTTCCATCTTTAAAATAATTTAAAAAAAAATGATATGAAAAATTAGTTTACATTTAATGTAATAATATGACTGAAGTACTTACTTACCCAAGTGTATCAAGGAAGTGTGGAGCAGAGATCAAATCTTCCAAATCTTGCACTTTTCAAAATTTTGATGCATTTATGCATTTATGCATTTATGCTAGCATGATAGCATGATGTTGCCACTGTCCATTTTTCAGCAATCTACAGTTACAAAATAAATCAAATGTCCTGTCATTTCTGTCACTTTGGAGCAAAACAGCTTCAGGTTGACCATTGAATTTGTTAATGTTAATGTAGTGTAATATAAGTAGCTAATGTTAATATGAATTCCATTTTCTTAGCAAAATAAATATAAGACAATGGAGGTATATTTACATGAACTTTACCGATTTAAGAAGTCCAAAACCTGGTTTCGCAAACTGGCCCAAAACCACCGCAGTCACTGTCTGCCTGTCCAAAACGTCCACGATCATGTGCATGTGTGCACTCTCTCGGGGGGTTGGGGTTACCATACTCTGTGAAGTTTATCAGGCCCTCTGGAGTCAAGGGTTAAAAGTTCCTTTACTCAAAATCACTCACTGAGAGTTAGATGAGGGAACTATTTCATGACTCTCAATTTTAACCCTCACTATATGACAAATGGGAGTGAAACCAAATTGGAAATGACTCAAAGGGGGTAAAATCCACTCTGCACTTGCTCAAAAAATGCAAACCTCCAAAATTGTACCACTTTTTTTGCTGTGTTGGTTTCACAGCAAGCAGTCTCACCTCCCTGTGTCCCCTGGCTTTTGTGCATGGCTTAATTTCACTATATAGGAGGACTAATCCCTTTAAGTATTTTTCATGTTGAAGGGAGCTCTATATTGATTCTTTATGCGTGAACAAAACACACAACACACTGGCTATGTGCTCAACTCTTGACTGTAGCACGGCATGAGGCCCAGCTAATTACAAGCATGACATTTCTCAAACCAATTACCGGAACGTGTTCTTTTCTGATTGGTATTTTCATGCAACACGCTTCATATGTAAGAATTAACAGTCCGTGCTAATCACTAAGCTGCTGAATGAAAATCTAACTGCTTTTTAGTTTCAAATGTAAAAATAAATACATCTTGCTAAAATGGACCAGTGTAATCTCCCAATGTAATGATATTAAAAATAAAATTAAATATTGAATTGAATTAAGATGATGTGATATAGAAACGCCTTGGGGTCCCACCAGAGGAGCTGGAGGAAGTGTCTGGGGTGAGGGAAGTCTGGGAGTCCCTGTTTAGACTGCTGTTTGTAAGTTACATATATATATTTCTTTAGTTTTACTCCATTTGTTTTTATAGTCATATTAATGTTGACGATCTAAAATAATTACCGTTACATGTAAAAATACAGCTGTAATTGTCTTAAAAATGCAAACATTCCATGCCCTTGAAGTCATAGCTAAGAGCATATTAACTGAAGCAGATTTTTGAAATGGCAGCTTGTTCTTGTATTTTAAGCACTTGAAACAACAATGGCACTGAACTACCAGCACAAACAGGAAGTCCACTCTGAGTAATTATGGTTTGACCCCAGATTCTGCAATTTTGGCTCATCATTGTGTTCAGAGCGGGCCTCATTTTTCAGCCGGACTTTTGGACGAGAGCGAAGAGAGGAGGGTTTCCACGGCTTTGGAAAACAGAGCGTGTGTCACAACTTTACCAATAACAGGAATTGTAGAGAGAGGCAGAAAATGAATATGTGGCAGTGGTAATGACTGACAGCAGAAAACACTGGGTTAGAAAATGTGTAGTATTTAAGGATCTGAGGAGAAACATAACAGCAACAACAAAGGGAAGCATCATTTACCTGGAAGTGCAATACGTCATTTAGCCATTAGCTTAATTAGCCACAAGGTATTTACTATAAATGCCAGTTACTATAATTACAGTGTATACACCTGTAATATATATTTATTCTGACAAATAATGCAGTATATGGAATATGTTAGTATATTCTTATGACAAAACATAACGACATATCCTGCAATTATATTTAAGAGTTTGTGCCCAATTTTGAACCATGAGTGACAAAATTAGTCCCGCCCACTCAATCTGGTCTGGGTTAGTTGTTGGGTCAGTTGTTTCCACATGGTTCTCATCACCATGCCTCAGACAGGTTAAAATTGTGTGCCCCTTGAAGTGGGACATGTTAGTACCATATGAACCATCTTGCACTCTGAGGACTTCAGGGACCGGCCTCCTGCTGGTGCCCAGAGTCAGGACTGAACATGGGGAATCAGCGTTTCAGTTTTATGCAGCTAAAACCTGAAACAGTCTTCCTGAAGATGTGAGACAGGCCTCTACTTTGACAATGTTTAAATCCAGGCTCAAAATGGTTCTGTTTAGCTGTGCATATGACTGAAAGGGTTGTATTCTGCTCTCCTCTCTTTTAATGTTCATTTTATGATTTTAATGTTTTCCCTTTTCTGTAAAGCACTTTGAATTACTTTGTGTACGAACAGTGCTATAAAAATAAACTTGCGTTGCCATGCCTTGAAGTGGCTTCCTTATGGTTCTCATCTAACAAAAATGCCTTCAAAAATATAAGTGCAAAATCATTCAGTCTCTGTTTCCATTAATTGCCAGCTTAACAATACTATGTGTGGCGTAAAATATGTTGTCCTGCTTTAAAAGTCAAAAACAGAGAGAGATAAATAGAACCAATGAACCAAATAAATAACCAATTGAAACAAAACACTGTACTTGTTTCTTTATGTAAGTATTTGCAGTTATTGGTCTACAGTGAAACTACAGCCATGTATCTGGGTATCTATGACCAGTTGCTCAATTAAAATGTGAGACTAAGATACCAACATGTAACCACAGACTGAAGAGAAGGGAAGGGCTGGATGATGCTGATGATGAAGAGGAGATTCTAGAGGCGCAAATTGGAAATCTTGGATTCACTGGTTTGTGTGAGAGTAGGATGAAAGGAAGAGGCGGAGAGGAAGATACTGCGATGCAATCTTGTTGGGAGTCATTTCTAAAGAACTGGGAATTTTCTGGGATTCTCCTGGCTTCAGGGTGGAAATCATCTCATCTGCAGCCAGCACTTCTCACAGACTGGAATTAAACTAGTACTTGCAATAATACAGCCATAAAGGTTGTCCAAAACTCATGAGTAGGAGGGGAAAAAAAATCTGGCAACACAATAAGGTAATTATCAACCAAAACTGGCAACATCCCTGGATCAAAAACAAAAGACAATGCACGCTTTTCTGAAGAATAAAACGCGTGGATCCAATGAGAAATCCTTGAGGAGGCAGAGACTATCCACAAACATGCAAGCATTAGAGCTTTGTTAAACTAGTAATCCGTGCTACATTGTAAATGGAGACAGCTTGGCAGAGGAGAGGTGACCGAGGGTGAAGTCGTGATGGTTTTTCAAACAGGGACTGATTACAGAATTGGCAGGAGGATGCTGAGAACAAAGATCAGGTGAGTAAAGATTGGTGCTGCTTTTGCAGTTTGGGTGGTGGAAAATAACTGACTGTCGTGCCTAAGAAATATATAGGCAACCATAGCAAAAAGTTATTCCCGCTACTACTATAAACCTACTATGCTATTATCACTATCGTCCTACCTTTGAGGACTAAAAAATAAATTGCTCTAGTCCTCTGAGCTTTTTATGTGGGGAAAACATATTCTACATTTCAGTTATTTTAAGTTTGGCCTGAAATGTTTTGCAGTGTAGTCCATCAGAGTTTTCCTCATTACAGTTCTATTTCTTTGTCTAAAAGCCTATTGCACATTTTGGTTTGTATTCTCTATATTCTTTCAGTCCTGCCAGATTAACATAATCCCAAATAATAACCGGGAAATGCTTTATAAACTTCGTTCACAAAACAGCAATGAAGATAATGATGGTGATGTTATAACCGGAGTACTCAGTTGAAACCTGTCTAAACATGGGGAGAACATGCAAACTGCAAACAGAAAGGCCCCACTTGGTTCAGTAATCAAACTTGCAGTAAAAAGTAAAAGCCTCCTAGCAACCAAAACATTTAATTACATTTGAATTAGTATAGAGCTTAAAAACGTGACCGGAACTTGTTTATTTTAAGCTGTTTGTAATGGTCCAAAGTTATTCCTCACTCACCTCATTCAGAGCATCCTAATTATTCGCCTTTATAAATGCTTTTCACAACTTTCAGAAATCAGAGCAGAATTTTGCTGTGGGAGTGAAGCTAACAACCAACCAAAGAGCATGCTAACCACGTACTTCCTGAATCTTGGGCAATAAAAACGTATAATTGGTGCATACAGTACACAGCGGACTTCTTTTGCCCTAAAGAGCTGCTCACACAATATATCTGTACTGGTTCAGCTTTGTTCCTGTGCCGTGGTTTGGTGAAAATGATCTTAATAGCACATTGATATTATATTATAGAATTTGCATGAGGAGAGGAGCGACTGGGATGTCATTTCTGATTATGATCTTGCTGTGGGTGTTGACATAAATAAAGGCGAACACTAATATGCTTGAAGCGAGTTGGGAACAATTAGGCTTGGGTCTATTTTTACACAGCCCCTGACTGATTGCTGTGTCATAGTCTTAAAGGGATAGTGCGTTTGATAAGCTTTATATTACACTAATAAGAGAATATCAATCATCGATCAGTTGTTTTTATTATTATTTTGTGTTACGGGCAGTCCAGAACACCTTCAAAATGTATATTAGACTACATGTATCAGGCTGGTTCACCCCTTTTCCTTATTCCATATTTCATTGCTCAGTCATCTATTTTGTCAAATATGTGCACTATGAAACTTTTCAGGTGGGGTGTCCGCCACCTGCTTGTCTCCATGGACAAATGATGCCACAAGGCCAAGTTACAGGTCAGATCTGTGGAGAGATGGCTCCACTCACAGAATACATTTTTTTCAATAAAGGCATAATCATAGACTGTATAAAGAAGTGGACTAAGTGAATGTGACGTCACCCATAACGTTTGGCTCCAATCAAATGAAGCTTATCAAGGCTAGCAGTTATAGGGGCGAATTTGAAGCCGAGTTCCATATTAGGAATTTCAAGCGTAAGTATCATAGCAGAGGATATCTGTGTAGTCCCTCAGTCGTCCAGGTCTGATCCATAGCAAAAGACGAAGTCTAAATCTGTAAACACCTATTGTCCCCCCTAATAGGAACAAAGAGAACAATAGGGGGTCGTTAAAGGTTGAATAAGTCGTTAGGCCGAAACTGGAGACAATAGGTGTTTACAGTTTCAGTGTAGTTAGCCCCCTCCCTTCAGGTAGATATAAGGCAGTGTCCACCAGCATCTGACTAGAACTGAAGAAGCGGCTTGGATGAGCAGCGAAACGTCTTCACTCCTACAACGATTTGTCCAGTTGACAGATTTAGGCTTCGTCTTTTGCTATCATAGCAGAGCCAATCTGGAGCGAAGCTGTTGAAGGTAATGCTTTTTCCCGTCTGCACTGCTGGTTTAGCAGGAAGCAGGCGCTTAGCAACGCTGTCAATCAAACCTGTTGCTAATGCTAGCAGGAGAGCCTCGAGGGAAGAACGCAACAGATTTGTCTCTTATTAATGTTGATATTGGACACAATAGCAAAATAAAAATACCAGGATCATGTAGAGCAGATTAATACGAACATTTTAAGACCAAAATGATGAGCCTGACAGAGAGCAGATTATACGAACATTTTAAGACCAAAATGATGAGCCTGACAGCAGCAGTTACAGAGAGAGGGGCAACAGTTTTCTAATATAAAGGGAATTGGAGTCAGAGTCGATGGAGCCAGAAGCACACCCATGCTCACATCCTAATTGGAACGCGGCAGCTAGCAGGTTAGCTATGTCCATTTATACGTATATACACTCTATGGTCATAATGAATAAATGCAAGGTACATTTTAAAATCAACTATTGTAATTCCATTAATAACCCAAATACAGCTATGTGCTTATATGAACTGAAATCCCTCCAGACCAAATTACTACTTTTGCCACTTCTATTAGATTAGATTAGATTAAAGTTATTACTTAGAGTCCTAATACTGCTAGTGCTTTGAATGTTGTTCTCCATGTTCAAGTTCCCAAAAAGATGACCCAACAATTAAGTAGGGCCCACTCAGAGTCAGCTCAGAGTGAAAAATATTTTGGTCCAGTTGCCTTCGCTTACAGTATTTAATGTAATAAACACATTGGAGAAGTCTCTTAGCCGTACCACGCACTTGCCTCATGCTCGCTCGACATATGGTGAAGTTATTCTGCAGTCAGCCCACACGTTCACAAAGCTGCCTCATTTACTGGATGTACTGTGCAGTGTGGAGCTCGGATGATGCAAAACGCTGTTGATCTTTCATCCTCTTCTGTCTATAACATGACATCACCACACCACATGTCGCCAGTGCGTTAACAAGGTCATGGGTGCAGCCTCAGGTAAACATCACAGCTGACATGAGCGCTTTTTGAAAGGGACACGTGTATTTTTGGAGGAACGTCGTAGTGTCAACCTCCGTCGCCTCTATGTCTTAATCATATCCCCCTCTCTAAATTTGTCAGCCAAGTCTTGGGTTTCTGTCTTATACAGCACAAATGAGCTCGCACAAAAGACAACGCTTCTCCAACTCAGGTTTAGATCTGTGTCAAAATACATTTGGGTTTTGGTGACTTTGGCAACAATCACATTACAAAAAGTTCTACACCGGGGTTGGACCACTCAACACTTGTGAGTGAAATATAGTGTAAATAAAACGTGTAATAAGCAAAGAATGTCTAGAAATATGTTTTATTCTCGGCAAAACTATGTCAAATTTTGAAAGTGAGCCAGACCTTTGGATATGACTTCAATTTAGCAGTTACACATTTCAAAAAAGTTACAGGATCAACTTTAGTAGTGGCAGAAGAAAGTTTTACCATTCTAGTGGAGAATTTGCTAATTATGTTAATTGGAAAAAAATAAATATACTAAACTATTCCTTATACGGTTCAAATGAGCTCACACACATAGAAATATACTGTTTCTCCTGCTTGAAAACAACTGCAGCTTTTGGTGACCGGAAAGCCCACTCTGTAATTCTCATGAGAAGCAAATATTTCTATTGAGGCCAAAAAGAATGTACACATTTTTCAAACTTGTGTCTTAAAGTATGTTCTACACATTCTACTTAAAACTTTGAAAACTCTCTAACCTTTTCTGTCTGCAGCACAATGGGCCCATAAAACCCAACTCCTCTGCAACCACTTCTATTCAGCATAAAACATACTTTCAGTTTTTATTGGTCCTATAGTAAAATATAGAAAATGTCCACATCACTGCAGAGGACTTAAATGGGGCATCCTACTGTCCAGTCCAGTGCAGTCCAAGCAGTGTCCTATTCTTTCTTATGTGTTTGAATAGCTCCAGAGTGAGTAGTTTTGCACTCATTACCGCTCTATAGACAGGATCTGGGGAGCCATATGCCTCCCCTGCGCGTAGTGAACAGTCTCAAAGCTATTGCCGTGTTTACTATCCCCTAGTGAAAGAGTGCTGCGTTAGATGGATGGTCCCTTCCTATTGGTGTATGCGATATTTCCCTGTTGTTTGCCACTAGCGGTGCGCCCTGATCTTGCTGTAATTTGGCGTCTGTGGATGGGAGGAGTTTTGCAAGTCTAATTTGTGTCCTTGAATTGAATTACAAAAAAGTGGCCACAGCCATATGGAGGATTTGCATCTGAATGATTTCATCTTTTAATCTCAGAGGTCATTTATCTTGTGCTACACACAAAAGTGCATCAAAAATATGAAAGAATGAGAACATCACAGCAGTAATGCACACACAACCAAACAATGGGACTCAATACTTCAGTATAGTGACAACTGCTTATTCCACATGTCTAATGGCATCAAAAATAAAACAGTAATCAACCAGTAATCATAATGAAATATGATCTTGATTTAAGTTTGTGATGTGAACTGATTTAAGCGTATGTAAATGCTTTATAAATAACAAATACATTTATTTCTGTTCAAGAGCTTGTCACTACAATATATTTTCACTATCTGTCAGCTCTTAAAAGGATAAACAACCCTGAACCTAGTGTTTCACACATAAAAGTACTCCACAAGCCGTAGATCAAACCCTGTGCAACAAACAGATGAGGTCAGAGCTTGCGGATTTTGCAGAAGTCATGATTTTTGGATGACCTGCTACTTTTTTAATCTCATATATCTCTATATAACTAAAAAAGATGCCATGACAGTGAGATTAAGTTTTATTTTTATTTTTGTAATCATGCCTCTCTAAGAGAAGCAGCATCAGTAAAAAACAACCTTAGTTTCACCTTCAAACAATTCCCAAAGCCTTTTGAAAATCGCTGGGTAAAAGAGACAACAACTGGACAGCGGCAGCCCTGTGTTCTATGTTCAGATCCTATGTCCAGCCTTCTCTGAGCCTAATCAGCTCTGTCAGGACTGTGTGCCTTTTCGTCTGCTTTTCAAAGTGTAAACTTAAAGCTTTGAGTCAGAGGCATGTTTAGACATTAGTTACACTGATCCAATTTTCTGAAAAGGTATGTTGAAAGGAAGCTTTGAAAATACACGCTGTGTATATATTTACAATAACCAATGCAAGTCATTTTGATGAGGAAATGGAAGTCGTTTTCACAAATAAATCCAATACATGAAAATAAATCCCCAAGCAGAGCAGACAGTGAGGTGAGCAACATAAATACTGTATAGAATTCAATATTTATTCTCCATTTGAGACATTTAGACATTTGACATGAAAACCACCAGAGTAAATAATGAAACAGAATAGCTTAGTACAGTGGATCTCAACCATGGGGTCGCAAAGTGATTTCAGGGTCCCCAGGAATCACATGAAATCTGTGAAAAATTTTAAAGACTTGAAACCCTTCAAATGTAGTTGGGAGTGTAGATTGCAACACTGAGCAATCAAATACATTTAACAAGGCCTATATGTCCTAAAAAAAAATAAAGCTTTATAAACAAATGGGGTGGTTTGAAGACTAGGTGGTCTCATCATTTAACTATATTCTGTTACATATATTACTTTAGTTACATATAAAGGCTGTGTTTTATTCTTAAATACTTGCAACAATTGGTAGCAGGGAGTAGTGTAAATCAAACTTGAACTATAGCTGCCATTTGAAGCTGGATATTGGTAACTAGAGATTTGCAAAGACAATGTTCAACAAAAATATAAAACAAATAAAAAAAGCATACAAATAATGAAATAAAATATCTGTGTGAATTTGAGTTTCCTAAGTTGCATCATTAAAGTTGTTTAGTGTTTTTTCCCCATACATTTCTTATGAACATTTTGCATCTTTCTCTGCTTGAATGAGGCTAGTAAAGCACTGTAGTCAGCTGACACATATATTTTCTTGTTTGCTTATGTTTTATTATCCGTATAATGGGGAAAGTAAATCCTAAACCTGTTGTGAGGCATAATCTATACATTATTCATTAAATGTCAAATAAATAAAACAGTGCATGCCAGTCTTTTATAAGCTGTTGTTTATTTATTTAACATATTTCCGTTGTTTCTGGGAGAAATTATACTAAATATTAATGAGGATTTCTTGTATATCGTGGGCTTAGGTTTTACAGGTAAATCCGTTCTAATCTGTAGCGCTCTGTCACAGTCTCCTCTCCTTTGTACCTGCTCTGCTACTTTATTAAATATATGCTAATAATGTATTGT
>KN478444.1:93960-111480 GCA_000787095.1 Periophthalmodon schlosseri
GGAAAGCGTCCCGTGCTCATTAGCTGCTCCAGATAAATCTTGGGCGCTGTGTTTTCGTATTAATGTGATTCACTTTATCTGGCTTGAAAGCTGAGGAATTGGCCTCATCATAAAGGCTTCCACCAAAGAGTGTTTTTCTAATGACTTTCACAGAGATAAGTGTCTGTGGGCAAAATGAGCTGTAATTATCATATGACTCAATTGCTGCTGATTCGGGGTCAAAATCGCAGTCTGGTCCAAACAGGCCAAAAGATCATCCATGTAAAGCATGAGCTCAATTAGATGTACAATAACACAAAACAACACAAGATTATAAAAATGTTAAAAGTAATATTGTTTTTAAGGAACCAGGTCAGAGGAAACGCGTAGCAGTCGTCCAGGAATTGTCGACAGCTCAGACTCCTGGAGAGACATGACCAACTGTAAAATGGGGAGTGCTGCCCTATATTTACTTCGATTTGTCTAATTCAGTGTCATTTCCTCTTTTGAGGGTTGGCCCAGTGAACCCTTCTGCCTCTGTCTGAGCCTATATCCTCTGCATCTGCAAGTTATGGGAAGTCAAAAGATTAGATTCTTTTGTATTGGCTAAGAATCTCTCTGATTGGTTTACAAGTTACTCTAACCAACCAGAGAGCTCCTAAGTATGTTGTATGTACCGTACTTTACTTGCCAAGAGGACCACAGCTATTTGAAAAACTGCAGTTTGCAAAAGATTTTTCTATAGGGATCCTTGGCCTTTGCTCAGTCAGCCTTTTCTTTTCAGACCATCAGATAGTAGATTCAGCTCCAAACAGTCTGAAATTGTCTGTAGATCTTAACAATTTTACTAGAAATTTGAAAAAGCACATTTTAGATAATCAAGTGTGTCCACATCAGTCTAGTTCATTTATACTGTTCTGTATTCACTGTAAAAACTTGCACATCATGATTTTTTGTATTTGTATGAACTAGGAAACATACTGTATTGGAAATGGTGACACTGTATTGTATTTTACTGCTAATGTTAATGATGAACTAAGTTAGTCTTATAATGTAATTGTAATGAAATGTGTATTTTAATGTGTATTCACCTGCCCAGGGACTGCAGATGGAAAGTAGCACTGGTACACATCATCTTTTCTTTTGTAAGATTAATTAATTTGTACATGGTCCCTGACAAAGAATAAAGAAAGAAAGTAAATACAGATGAAACCAGAAGTTTACATGTAAAGAAAGAAGTAAATACAGATGAAACCAGAAGTTTACATGCACTATATAAAAAGACACATACACTTTTTTTCTCACTGTCTGACATGAAATCAGACTAAACTTTTCCTGTTTTAGTTAGAATTACCAACATTATTTTTATTTGCTAAATGACAGAATAATGTAAGAAGGATTTTTTAGACATTTTTTCATTACTTTCTTCAAAGTCAGAAGTTTACATACAGTAAGATTTGGGAAAACCCAGATGATGATGTCTTTGGAAGCTTCTGATAGGTTTCCTGGCAACATTTGAGTTAATTACAGACACACCTGTGGATGTATTTGAAGGCATCTGTTCTAACAATTATATGCAAGTATAAACACCGTGGGAATGTCCAGCCATGATACCACTCAGGAAGGAGACGGGTTCTGTGTCTCAGAAATGAATGTGCTTTGGTCTGAAATGTCTGTATCAACCCAAGAACAAAGGCAAAAGACCTTGTGAAGATGCTGGCTGAAGCTGGTAAGAGTGTGTCATTATCCACAGTGAAACGAGTACTGTACCAACATGGGCTGAAAGGCCACTCTGCAGGAAGAAGCCATTACTCCAAAAGAAACATAAAAAAAAGCCAGATTACAGTTTGCAAATGCACAGGGACAAAGACCTTAATTTTTGGAGACATGTCCTGTGGTCTGATGAAACTAAAATTTAACTGTTTGGCCATAATGAGCATTGTTACATTTGAAGGAAAAATGGGGAAGCTTACAAGCCTGAGAACACCATCCCAACTGTGAAATACGGGGGTCACCAGTGCACTTCACAAAATAGATGGCATCATGAGGAAAGAACATTGTGTGGAAATACTGAAGCAACATCTCAAGACATCAGCCAGGAAGTTAAAGCTTGGGCGCAAATAGGTTTTCCAAATGGACAATGACCCAAAGCATACTGCCAGACTGGTCACAAAGTGGCTTAAGGATAACAAAGTCAATGTTTTGGAGTGGCCATCACAAAGCCCTGATCTCAATTCTATTGAAAATGTACGGGCAGACCTGAAAAGGCATGTGCGACCAAGGCAGCATACAAACTTGGCTCAGTTACACCAGTTCTGTCTGGAGGAATGGGCCAAAATTCCTGCCAACTATCCTGAGAAGCTTGTGGAAAGAAATCCAAAACGTTTGACCCAAGTCATACAGTTTAAAGGCAATGGTACCAAATACTAATGAAATGTATGTAAACTTCTGACTTTGAAGAGAATAATGAAAAATTGTTTTTCTCTAATTAATCTGGCATTTAATAAATAGAAATTGACATAAACGTCAAAAGTTTTGTCTGATTTGTCAGACAGTGAGAAAAAAAGCATATGTGTCTTTTTTTATGTAAACTTCTGCTTTCAACTGTACATTTTTAACTAAATCTTTTAAAATCATATATTACATTTTCTTTTGGGAATCTAAAAATCTGATCAAATTCATGGTGTCATACCATGTGAATGTAAATACTATTGGTTCAATTTAAAAATGTGCCATTTGATAAAGCAACATTTGTGAGCCAAGAAAAGCTTTTAGTGAGTTCCTAATGTTTCCTCATTATATCTGGCTGCTGATGCACACAGTCTAATAGTGCAATGATGAACACTGTGTTAAAGTGTAACCCCACAGCATTACTCCTCCTTATGCCATCTCACATTAAGAACATTCTGGATTTTTGTCTCTGTTTGAGGGAAATGGTTTGGATAATGATTTGTTTGATGGATCTTTTAAACAGGCGGACTCAGAGAGGGATATATTTTGCCTGAGATGACACATGGCAGGCTGTCGTCTTTAACCTCTGCGTGGGTTGATTACAAACTGTTGACGTGGCTTGATGGGATTTAGAAGTGTGCATGCCAAAGTAATGAATGCTTTCCAAATGATTGAAATTTTAACAGGATAACATTTCTGACAATCTAGTGTTTGTGGGGTCATTGAGGTAAAAGTGATTTGGGGTTTTAGAAGGTTTTATAAACAAATCCAGGAAAAATGTTCCACGTTTGTAAGGTAAGGTATTTGTGGCCATGAAGTTAGAGTGAAAAGACGATATAGCACCTTTCTATCTCTTTTAGTCACTCAAACACTACACATCAACCTATTCACCTATTAAACACCACTCACATGTGTAACTAAGCATTAGATTACAGTAGCAACATTGGTTTAGTGTCTTGCCGATATAGTCACGCACTATTGCTACTACAAAGAATCCAACCACCAACTTTAAATGAAGTGGTTTTGGGGTTAACTACACCACAGCTCAGACTCAACAGTAATTTCTTTAGTTTCTGTTTTATAATGTATTTATTTATCTAGTCTATTGAAACAAGGACAACACACAATATATTAATCAAAACATAAATCATCATCTTAAAATTAACATTAAAAGAGAAGAGTGCAGAATGAAAACCTTTCAGTCATATGCACAGCTAAACAGAACTGTTTTGAGCCTGGATTTAAACATTGTCAAAGTAGAGGCCTGTCTCACATCTTCAGGAAGACTTTCCAGGTTTTAGCTGCATAAAATTGAAACGCTGATTTAGTCCTGACTCTGGGCACCAGCAGGAGGCCGGTCCCTAAATTGAAACCTGATTTAGTCCTGACTCTGGGCACCAGCAGGAGGCCGGTCCCTGAGGCCCTCAGCTTGCGTGATGGTTCATATGGCACTAACATGTCGGAGATGTACTTTGGTGCTAGGCCATGGAGAGATTTGTACACAAGCAGAGCTGCTTTAAAGTCTATTCTCTGAGACATAGGAAGCCAGTGCAGAGACCTGAGCACAGGACTTATGTGCTCGTACTTCGTGGTCTTAGTCAGGACCCGAGCAGCAGCGTTCTGGATGTACTGCAGGTGTCTTAACGCTTGTTTGGAGAGGCCAGTGAGCAGGCTGTTACAGTCTCTCCAAGTCTGGTTTAGACAGTATACAGTTGATAATAGGTTAGGACCACTGTCATAGCAATTAACAACTTGAAACAAAATAATATATCTTTTGAATGGTCAACTGCTCTTAAAATGACACCATATGACAGAAAGTTGAGCGGAGCAAAGAACAGCATATGCCCAAACTTTATTAGTGTCCACGGAAACTCCACAGCAACAAATGAGCCGAAAGTTTCTTCGAAAACAAATTTAAATGACAAGTTACTCTCCGCAAAGGTCACAATCATTTGGAGTCACAGCGGCATGAAGAAGGGATGGAGCAATTTTCCCTGGTAAACTTCTATAGCCCATTACGTTTAGCGCAGACAGCAGGAAGCTAATTTATAATATTGTGCGAGCTGCCAAGAGGAGTTTGAGTCGCTCTTACAGTAACAGGTGTGCGCTTGGATGTGTTGAGCCTGGAAACAGCTTGTGTTCATTTCCTAGCGCAGCAGATGGAGAGGGGCTTTCTGCAAGTGCGCCGGGTCATATGCAGCCGTGATTATAGCCCAGCTGACAGCGAGGAGCTCAAGACCACCAGAACCTGTTCCCAAGACCATTTTAGATCTTGCATGAGGATTCGAAAATCTGCTCACTGCTTTCTATCATCAGCTCCTGGCTGCAGATAGACATAGAGAAAGACTTGCATCATTATATCAGGGTTTATAACCCAACGCATTTGCTGCAACTTGCATTATAATGAGCCATTCAAATGCAGATGGCGATCAAAGCTGTCTGGGGAAGTAAACAAAATAAAGATTGCTCACTGAATAATCATTATTAGTTATAGGCTGTGGACCAGTGTGTGTGTTTGATAGTGGACAGAAGGGAGATGATGGAGGAATGCTTGATGTTTTCATTGAAGTAACAGCTGTGGAAATGTGTCCGCGTTTCAACACCTGGTGTGCACATCTTGGTGGACTGACGTCGACTGAAAAGTAGGAGCATCCACAGAAAGATTCACTATAATGGATTCACTATACTATAAGAGGCTAAAATAGACTTAAGTTACTCCATTATGAGAATTGTTGATGCTACTGGCCAGAAACTTTTAAATTTCATTTAAATGTGCACTATGTAACTGTTCTGCTTGTTTTCATGTTATTGTCTTGAACATTTCACAGTATGGCATTAAACCTCCATGGAGAATATCAGGTGGCACCACTAGGTCAAGATACAGGTCAGATCTGTGGAGGGATGACCCTGCTCACAGTATGTTTTATACACTGGAATGTCTCTTTTAGCATTGTTTTAATTATAGATTAAAAGGGTCTTATACAAGATAGTTATTCAGTACATCCAGAACGCTGCTGCTTGGGTCCTGACAAGAACCAGGAGGCACAAGCAGATAAGCCCTTTGCTCAGGTCTCTGTACTGGCTCCTGTGGCTCAGAGAATAGACTTTAAAGCAGCTCTGCTTGCGTACAAGTCTCTCCATGGCCTAGCACCAAAGTACATCTCCGACATGTTAGTGCCATATGAACCATCTCACACTTTGAGGACTTGAGGGACCGGCCTCCTGCTGGTGCCCAGAGTCAGGACTAAATCAGCATTTCAGTTTTATGCAGCTAAAACCTAGAACAGTCTTCCTGAAGATGTGAGACAGGCCTCTACTTTGACAATGTTTAAATCCAGGCACAAAATGGCTCTGTTTAGCTGTGCATATGACTGAAAGGTTTTTATTCTGCACTCTTCTCTTTTAATGCTAATTTTCTGATGAATATTAATGTTTTGATTTGTTTGTATTGATTTGAATGTCTTTCTTATTCTGTACTGATGCACTGCACTTTGAATTACTTTGTATACGAATTGTGCTATACAAAGAAACTTGCCTTATTCCTTGCTAGTACTGAGCTGCTTGGTTTTTCAGTGTATTTTTGAGCAATACAACACTTGTAACTGAATACTTGCAACATAGATAGGTTTAATGTCTTACTGTTGAACATTTAAGGCAAACCAATAAAATCTCTATGAATACAAGCATGTAGCAGACCCCTCATCAGAAAAATGACATAGTGGACCTTTAAAGGGGGGTATTTAAATCTGAAGAAACTCCCTTAATCACAAAGGACCCATCAAGCATACAAACTGTTGACAAATCACTAGTTCAAATGTCAGCATTACAATAAAACAAAATATAATTAGGCAGAAATATAGATCATTCCTTTACAGCTTGACTTCCAAATGACCAAGCATACAACACATTGATTCTAATAGTGGGGAATGGAAAATAACAATGAAATACCTGGTAATTTGGTCGAAAAAATTTGAAACCGAAGCAATCAGAAATCTGTGCGACATGTAATCACTGTTATTAAGTTACTGTTTGAATTTAGCTGCAGATGAGCTGTCAGGCACACCGCTCATTCATCCTCATGCGATTATTGCCTCAAAATGTGTTTAATGAAGGAACAACTTTCAAGTCTCAGAAATGTGCTGTTTGACAAGGGTAGATTTGAAACTGTCTTTATATTTATCTATGGGGACAACTTTTCTCAGTGCAAGTATGGGACAGTTTACAAAATAACTTGGATTTGCTAAATATTCCAAACTTTTGTATTTGAGAGGTTTTTAGAAGTTGAGGATGTTTTTATATCAATCACTGCAATGCCTTGGAAAACTTTATAAAAAGACTTTTGAAAGACTATTGAAAAGAAAGTTGAAAGACTATATTAAGGTCAAACAACAACAAACAACTTGAATCTTTAGATTTTTTTTGCCTGCTACGTATTTACAGGTGATCATAAAGATACACTTTTAAGTATTCAGCACCGATGGACCACATGACGCACTTTGTTTGTTGTTGTAAGGCCAGAGTTTAGCCTCCACAATCAATGCTCGAAACAATAAGGTGAAAACTTTGACATGTCTAAATCATCCATTGTTGCATGTGTGAAAACCTTTGTCCATTAATTTTGAAGAAAAACAAAAACATTGCCAGGAGATTTCCAGTTGTGTTACATCAGATTGCATGTACTTGTGTATTATTAAAGTAATGAGGCAAGAAAACACACAAACTGTCAAGATCACAAGCCAGGCTTTCCAGATTCACTTATAGACTAAGATAAAGCAGAAAGAGAGATCTCATATAAACATGCCCATTCATATGAGGTCAGTTTACAGGCTGAAATCTATATCATCCAGTACCAGTATCATCCAGTGTTTAAGCCCTGGATGTACTGTAAACATGTATTCTGGGAAGCTGTGTGATTGCCAACTCCAAAGGCTTGAAAACAGCTTTGTAGTCTATGCAAATAGGAAATAGGGCCATAGTCAATATTGTTTTAGATCATGTAGCCTACTAGATTTAAACTCTTCTAAAACTGTTCAAGAAAAGTTCAGCTTCTTCCTATTTATGTACATTCTTCAGTATTAACACTTGGTCAAATGAGAATCTAGTTTCGATATTACTTCAATATTAGTATCTGGGTATCCCTATTTTTAGTCAGTCTTATACACCTCAAGAAGAAGATTCACAGTTTTTAGTTCAAGTTTTAGTTCTGTTCTTTGTTATTGTTTGCAGGTGATTGCATTCTGTAATATTGTTTAGCCTGTGTGTGCTTTAAGTTTAATGGCATGTTGGCATTTCATTAGCTAAGGTCAGTCTCTTAGCCTGCCGTAATCTGTAGAAAATAGGTTCGGAGATAGAGAGCCAAAGAGTCCATTATATATTTGCGTCAACACAAGCATTACGAGAAATAATTCAACATTCTGGCTAATGTTTTGCTTGAGCGAGAGGGCACAAAGGGTTGCCATCGCTACCTGATTGGTATTCATAAACTCAGATATGAAGCAGGCTGTATGCTCTTCTTCACCTCACCGCTAATTGTTTGCTACAATCGGCACTGTGCCCTTCACTAATATCTTTGAGCCAAATGTATTAAGCTAAGTTCTCCTACACCTGTCATTGGAACCACATTTTGCTTTAATAAGTAAAAGTGTCTAATCCCAAAACTCATAAATTGTAGTTATGAAGTTTCACATTTTGTCAAGGTGAAAGGAGTTTTATACAAGTTTTTGGTGTATTAGCAACAATCACTGTCAAGATTATCAACACTAGTAAATGAAGCCATGGCCCTGATATTGGCACACACAAATGTGAAAGGTGACATTTACAAACAACATACATATTTTTCCATGTGAAGTAAAAAACAACAATATCTCATTACTTGCTTGTAGTAGTTGCAGTTTGTATGTTTTTTTGTTTTGTTTTGTTTTGTTTTGTTTTTACATTGAAATAGACTTTTGATTGAATATGTGCAATCTGATCATTTGGTTTGAGAGTCATATTTTTGTAAAACTATATGCACATGACTGTCCCTGGCTGTCTCTACCACATCAACATGTCAACAACCCACTGTAAAAACCATAGTGAAAACCTCTATTTGCTTTGATAACTGGTTCAGGTTTATTTCATTGTGTATGATAATTAGGTATTTGCAGTAACAAGGGAAAAGGCTGGCTGTTATTTGCAATATGGAGCAGATGTGTGGAGATGGTTTAGTGTAAACATACATTTAATATGCATGTGTAGGTTTCAGATTATGCAGAGACTTCTCATATCCTTCTGCATTTATTTTGCTTGTTGCGCAGGTGTGTTTTTGAATCAAAATATGCGTCTCATTTGCACGCATAATTCAATGTGAGATGGAGGCAGGACTCTACAGCGGTTATATAATGCCTTTCTCCGAATACGCCATGGTGGATCCGCGGATTATCTGTGACAAATGCATTATTCACCAAATCATCACCCAAATGGCTTTGTCTGATCTCTATGTGAGCATTCAAAGGGGAATAACAAGTTACACCTGATCTCTGTGGTTACCTTTGGGTGCTTATCAATCCTCTTAGCGGGATGGGAGACGTGGGTGTTTGTCAGGGTGCTCACTGACATCACATTGTCATCATTAGCCCAAGACCCTCTCATGAGTGACGCAGTTTGGTGACAATAGATGGTAAGCTATTCTATCAACTGATATTACGAGTATAACTGAAAAATAACATTAAAATACTTAGCAAAAATGAATGATATTGAGATTATTTACCAAAATATTGAAGAAAAGTAGAGTATTCATTACATTACATACATAGCCTTTTACATATACAGTTGAAACCAGAAGTTTACATACAATATATAAAAAGACACATACACTTTTTCCCCCACTGTCTGACGTGAAATCAGACTAAACTTTTTCCATTTTAGGTCAGTTAGGATTACCAAAATTATTTATATTTGCTAAATGCCAGAATGCCAGAGAAGGGTTTTTTTAGACTGTTTTTTCATTACTTTCTTCAAAGTCAGAATTTTACGTACATTTCATTAGTATTTGGTACCATTGCCTTTAAACTGCATGACTTGGGTCAAAGTCATACAGCTTCTTTCTTTCACAAGCTTCTCACAATAGTTGGCAAGAATTTTGGCCCATTCCTCCTGACAGAACTGGTGTAACTGAGCCAAGTTTGTAGGCCATCTTGTTCACACATGCCCTTTCAGATCTGCCTGTACATTTTCAATAGAACTGAGATCAGGGCTTTGTGATGCATCTCCATCACACTCCTTGTGTTGCCACTCCAAAACATTGACTTTGTTATCCTTAAGCCACTTTGTAGCCAGTTTGGCAGTATGCTTCGGGTCATTGTCTATTTGGAAGACCCATTTGCGCCCAAGCTTTAACTTCCTGGCTGATGTTTTGAGATGTTGCTTCAGTATTTCCTTATAGTGTTCTTTCATCATGATGCCGTCTAGCTTGTGAAGTGCAGTTCTGCAGCAAAACAGCCCCACAACATGATGCTGCTACCCCCGTATTTCAAAATTGGGATGGTGTTCTAAGGGTTGCAAGCTTCCCCCTTTTTCTTCCAAATGTAACAATGCCCATTATGGTCAAACAGTTCAGTTTTAGTTTCATCAGACCACAGGACATGTCTCCAAATATTATTACTTTGTCCCTGTGTGCATTTGCAAACTGTAATCTGGCATTTTTATATTTCTTTTGAGTAATGACTTTTTCCTGGCAGAGTGGCTTTTCAGCCCATTTCTATACAGTGCTCGTTTCACTGTGGATAATGACACACTCTTACCAGCTTCAGCCAGCATCTTCACAAGGGCTTTTGCTTTTGTTCTTGGGTTGATTTGCACATTTTGGACCAAAGCACTTTCATCTCTGAGACACAGAACCTGTCTCCTTCCTGAGCAGTACGATGGCTGGACATTCCCTTGGTGTTTATACTTAACATATAATTGTTTAAACAAATGAACATGGCACCTTCAGGCATTTGGAAATTGCACCCAAGGATGAACCAGACTTGTGCAAGTCCACAGTTTTCTTCCTGATATCTTGGCTGATTTCTTTTGCCTTGCACATGATGTTACACAAAGAAGCTGTGTGTTTCAGGTGCGCCTTCAAATACATCCACAGATGTGTCTCTAATTAACTAAAATATTGTCAATAAACCAATCAGAAGCTTCCAAAGACATGACATCATCATCTGGGGTTTCCCAAGTTGTTTGAATGCATAGTCATTTTACTGTATGTAAACTTCTGTCTTTGAAAAAAATAATGAAAAATCCTTCTCTCATTATTCTGGCATTTAGCAAATAGAAATAATTTTGGTAACCCTAATTGACCTAAAACAGGAAAAGTTTAGTCTGATTTCATGTCAGACAGTGTCTATTTATATAGTGTATGCAAACTTCTGGTTTCAACTGTAGTTTAGTTTATGTGCAATTGTCATAAGCAGCTATAATTTATATATTTTATGCTCATTATATAAGCTCATTAAAACAGCTAATTATACTTTTCATCAACAAGCTTACATTACATTTTATTTTGCCAGTTCCCTTAGCATCTTTGTTTTTCATGTTTACATTTGGAATGTGCAAATGGTCAATTCCTTTGAAATGTTCTGTGGCATTCTTCTTATATTATTTCATTCTTTTGCACACTGCCATATGTTTACAAACAACATGCCCTCAGCTCTGGCATGTCTTAGTCTCAAATATGCAACCAATTTCAAGAGGTTAGCGATTAGCATCAGTCAGTCGGCTTCGATGCTAATGACATTTCAGAGGATGCTAGCACAATGACAATTGCCTTGAATCAGACCTGTTAGAATTCCTGCCACATCGGGCTAGGCCAGAGGGCACTGCACAGCAGAAGTACCTGTAAACACTATCCTTTACACTGTACATTTAAATCCATCAGTAAATTGAATGATGTCCTCTATACAGAAGTGTTTCTTAAACTATGGTACGAGAGCTTCTTCAGGTGGTAATTGGATAGGTTTTCAGTTTGTGTTTGCCTAATTTTTGTCCTTTGGACAATTTCAGTGACAGTGACAATGATGTAGTCAATTTTCGTCCTGGTTTAGCCTTAATTAGATTAGACCTGTTTTAGATCTGGAGTTACTTTGGAAGCCAAATATCCTCAGTAGATTCAAATTGAACTGTATATTAACTATGTCAATGCTTGAACACTACTGGTGATATCAGCATTAACCCACTGAACCAGTTTCCAATTGTTTTGTAAATTATTGCTGGGTTTCAGATTTCATCACAATATTCTATAGGCCAATACTGTTCAGCACTGTTTTTTTTATCACACAGAGAGGTTTTGAGTCTAGTCAATAATAGAAATGAGCAGGTTCAACTATTGTGCATTTACCTTTTGGATATTTCATGGGAAAGTATAAGTCTGGCTCTTTCCCCGATCTGGGAGTATCTATATTCACCTTATTCCGGAAGCCTCCTAGAGAATTGGTGCATTGTTGACTTGTTGGTGCACATGGATATTGAACGTTTAACACAAATGAACCTACTTTAAATCATATTTTAGCTGCAAAACTTTTCCCAAATTCTCCATTGAAATGAATGGGATTCCTGCTTAGCTAGAAGTGCCACCACAAGGAAAGTGCAGTTTAGTAGCATTTACGGTGAAAGTGGGTGGGGCGGAATAATGTCAATACATTCTACATAGTACATAGTAGTTAAAAGCGCTTTGAGTGCTTTGCAGGTGAAAAAGTGCTATATAAAAATGTGATAATTTACCATTTATATTCTTAGAATCTGAAAACCATGTTCAGATTTAGGGGGCAGAATAATTAAATGCTTGTTTACCATTTACTGTGCAAACACTTGGCATAAAAAGTAGCACTTCATATAGAGATTGCAAAGACTACTGTGCATCAGTTCTTAATATATCTTGAAGTAGCATTTACCATCACTCTTGAGGGAAACAAATTTTACCCATCTCTGGAAAAGTATCCATAGTTGTCCATCTTCCCGAATAAAGCCCCACATTAATATTCGGAGAGTCTTTGTTGCATGGTTAGAGCTGACTCACAAACACTGTTATGAATGATGAGTTTTTCGTCTGGCAGCTCCCTCCCTCTTATTGTCTCTGTGGATGACAATGGAAAGGTGACAATGGAGAAAAAGTATCAGTTCATTTTGTAAGATCAGAAGAAGTAATTAAATACTTACCTCGGGCTCTTTGTATGTAGGGACCTGTTTAGATATAGTGGGGTATTGTTGTCCATTCAGGTTAAGGTGGACTTTATTGTCCCAGTAGGGATTTATTTCTCTGCATTTGACCCATGCATAGGAGTCATAAATATAATAAACAATCAGTAGTGGCAATCATTTGGCATTAAATGTATCTATCATGCTTAGTTATTCAACTACAGATGTTTAAGCAATGAATGGGCTTCCCAGAGCTGACCTGTAACTCTCGATGGAGTTTCATAAGTTTAATGCCATTCCGTGAAACATTTCTGGGCAACGCAATACCTTCTCAATGGAGAAAAGCAGGTAGCAGACCATTCACAAGAAAAGTTACATAGTGGACCTTTAAGAAGACAGACATTTTTGCCTGCATGAACTGTAGCACAGTGAAATACATAAAAAAATAAAACAAATCTCAGTCATTCAAAAAATAGAACTGAAAATGTGTTCCTGCATGTTCACATTGCGACTGACCTATGCACAGACACACTCTCGCCCTTGGGCAAAGCACGTCCAACTGAGGTTACTAACACTCCCCGATCTCTAAAATGTGTGACTGCCATCCAACTGTTATCTGCTTGACATGGCCCCTGGGCCTGACTGGCACCCCACAGCCAGCCCTGTCATGTCTGCAGCCCTCGGCAACAGCAGCATGAAGTTAACGACAGGTGTCATTGCGACGCATAGAGTGACACAAAAACAACCAGAGCACCACTGCAGGCTGTACCATACAGATCAGGTTTGGCCAGAGAGGCTTGATTCCCATGTCCTTCACTGTTAGAGGGGACAAGAATGGTTTAAGAGTAAAAAACAGTATGACTTGTGACTGCAAACACATCTGGTGGCATTTGCAGTATAATATGCTGTTTGTATGCTAATGTTACTTCTGTCTTCAGTATTCCATTGTCGGCTGTCCAACAACATAATCTTTTTGATTGAATACGAGTAGTCCGTTGAACTACTCTAGGGTGTGGATTGTCACCTGAGACATATTTTTCACACCTTAGGGTAGTTCAGTTGACTTAAGTAATGACAGATACTGCTTACTGTAGCTTGTTTTCTGACCTGTCTGACCTGAGTGAAAATCAAGTGATAATTTCAAAGAACTGTCTGAATAATAAATAATGTACTGTACTCTTATCCGCTGAACTCATTTTGGCATCCCAACTTCCCTGACAACAAACCCTATGCACACTCCAGTCTGGAAAAAAAACTGTGCAACGTCTGCGTGCTTGAGCTACTGTCCAATTTACCTGCTCTATCACTCCATGAAGTGAATGCACAAGTGCCTTCCACACAGCATCCCTAAATGTCCAAACCACCAAAACATGTGAACCAAAACACTGCAATCTGGCAATTATCTGGTGACAAGATGCATTTAGAATAGATTGATTTGTTGTGTCCCATTATTAAAGGAGTCCTGTTACGCAAAATCAACTATCTACAGCTTGTATCCATCCTTCTCATTTACACACTCAAAGTTCTATTTAGACTTATTGATTTAGATTGATTGATTTAGATTTGAGTAATCTTTTAGTCTCCTGCATTCAAGCCATAGCTCCAATTTACCTGTCTTCACCGCACCCAATGATACACTTACTTCGTTCTCCAAGTTTATTTTCTTAATCATAATATTAATCTTCATTAACAGTAAGAAGATACACCCATCGGATGCTCTTAGCTTACAAGGCTCTTGTTAGCATGGTTCAGTTTTATTTGTCCCCCCTCCTCTAAAGAACCAAGAGCCACTTCTGTTTGTGCTCAAATGACACTTATCTTCTTCACGTCCCTCGTGTTCGGACTGAGCTGGGAAAGCAGGCCTTCAGTTTCTCTGCTCCCTCCGCTTGGAACACTTTTCAGTCTGAAACAAAAGGGTCCAGTTTAGTTCCTTTTAGCATATTTCGTTCTTTTTAACTTGAAAGACAACATGATTCCATTAGTCAATGCTTGTGCTTTTAAATTGTTGATGTCCTATGTATTGTTTCGTTGTAAATTCTCTTGACATGTGTAGCTGATCTCTTGGCCAGGTCCCCCTTGAAAAAGAGATTTCGATCTCAATGGATGCTGGTTAAATAAAGGTTAAAAAAACACAGGTAGTATTTGGCAGCATCTCGTAGCCATTTTGTCGCAAAATGAAAAAGAATCTGCTCACTATAGCGTGATCTGTGGCTATGCATAAGAGGGGCCACCAGAATGCGGCACTTTGCAGGTGGGAATCGGCTCCCATTGGGCTCCGCAATTTTCAAACCTGGAAATCAGCGGGCTTGTTTCTTTTATTAAGTCCTTTTAGATCAATATTGCGATTTACAATGTCCAAAATATAACATAATGATCCACACAGTTTAGATTATAACTGTATTGCAGACAAAAGCACAATATGCCTTCTTTAATAACATTAATACCATACCAACAATACCAACAAATACCATAGCATACACTAGTTCCTATTTCATATGACATATACCTGGAATGGCAATACACCTTAAAATGCAAAATATGTCCTTTTTTCCTGCTTGTCAAAATAATAATAGTAATAATTGCAATGCAGAGCGAGCGCTGACAGGTATTTTGACAGACATGTTGACAGATGGCTTTTTCAAGTCCAGCAAGCTTCACTGAGCTTATTATTTTTCATCTGGCGATCACTATCTTCTACCACATCGTGTCACAGATTAAACTCTTTTGATTTTTTTTTTGTTCGCAGCATCATTGCAAGCGACTACATTAGCATTCAGATAACAATCACTCCTCCTGCTTCATGCCCATCACCGTTTAACCTCCAGCAGGTGCCAGAGTTCTGTCTTTGTGCTGAGTTCTGACTTTCAAGAAAGATTATATCAGCAGAAAAACTAAAACAAAAGATCCTTCGCCACTAAACTATTGTGTTTTTGAAAATGAAACCACAAACCTGTCCTATGGAAGTGACCTTGACATGCGCGTGGGCGGGGAGGTGGGAGGATGCTGGAGAGAGGCTGATACTCAAAATGGTAATCACATTGCATGTATAATGAATGGGGAGAAGAGCAGATCTAACACTGTGTTTGGACTCAGAGCTTAATGCTAATTTCAAACTGATTCCTCCTTGTACTTTTGGCTCTGAGGAAAATATGTGTTTACTTGGCTTCAGTGGCTGATTGTGAACTGCAACTGACTTACAAAGTGACAAATGTACAAGGTTGTTTAAACTACAAAAGACAATAATAAACAGTATGTAAATGTACTACCTATTGCTAAGTTGGTCAGTTAGTTAGTGAGCCTAATCAGTTATTAAAGGGCCTCCATGAAAATAAACTGGTGGTGGGTCCAAAAACTTTTTTCCATGACACTGTTGTTGGTTTACCTGGAATGTTCCACAAAATGGCATGAAGCTTAGCTATCTCCATGGAGACCAGACAAATAGTGCACCTTTAATTATTCTCTTAGCAAGTCAGTCTGTTGGTTAGTTTTCTGAAAATATCTATGGCTTTGACGCTGATGGTTGTGGTGCAGAAGAGATGGAGAGGTTGAGGTGGCTTATGCTTCTGCTGCTGCAAATGCAATAGGGGCAAGAGAGAATGCAGTTATATGAATTGGCATAAAATTTGATTGGCTGAGAGACAAAAGTGTCAAGATGTGATTGACTGACTGACAGACAGCTGATTAGAACAGATATAACAGATGAAGTTAGACATTAAAAGTTTTAGAAAAGAAGTGTGTGTGTGTGTGTGTGTGTGTGTTGTGTAATTTCTGCATGTGACAATTCACACTAATGCTATAACTATACCAGAACAATGACTACTACTACTACTACTACTACTGCTGCTGCTGCTGCTGCTACTGCAATTATTAACACTACAGTAGTCTACTACACAGACTATCCTTGTCGTTGCTAATCACATTGATTGATGTATGAATTGTGATCTGACAGCAAAATGCACTCTCTTTTCTATGTTCATTTATGATTTAGTGAGTCATGAATTTAAAAATGTCTTTGAAGTCTTTTGATGCCTTACTTTATTTTAAAATTAAATCCTATTATTCCTCAAATTATTAATAAAATCAAATAAAGCCAGTACTGCTCTACATCTTTAAAGGGTTTAAAAATGTATAAAGACCTCATAGGTGAAGCATGAATCAAATCTTTACACACATCAAATAAGGTTACACAAATCTGAGGAATGGAAGTATTGTTAAAAAGTTTCAAAGGAAAGATCAGACTGTTTAAAAACACAGTTGTTCGCTCTGTGAGCTCCTCTGGGCACAAAATCCAACATGGTGTTTACAGGGGGTGAGGCTCTGATCTCTCAGGCAAAAGTTTGTTTTCTTTTATAATTGTAATTAATATTTAGAGCTTTAGTTTTGAGTGTATTAAACCATGTTGTTATGACGCTCAGCCTTTATCATAAGATAGTTTATCCTCATACAGTTCTTGGTTAATGAAAACAAAGTGTGCAGATACAACCTGCACACACTATTTCAAAGCCACAATGAAAACAACATCATTTTGAATGAATATGCATTGATAGACTGTTTTATTGAGAGAACTCATGTCTCTTTTACATTCTCCATATTATCATTGTACATTATAAAGTCATTTTTATCACGGAAACGTAATAGCTGTTTCATTTTTATCATGTGGTTATACTACTGAAAAAGTTCAAAAGTATCCATAGGCTCCTTGATCAAAGGATCAAGTTTTGATACGACTTATGGGATACATCTGAAGGGGCTATCCAAAATCAAATGAAATCTAGGAATATTTTTGGACAACCCTAGTTTGATGTTGGGATAGGTTTTATACTTTATCTCCCCCAGCAACTAACCATTCTTACCCAAACGCCAGAGAAAATGTCATTTCTATGGTTAAACATGGAGATTGGTGCATGCTGAATGACCTTTAAAGCTACA
>KN478444.1:111532-137966 GCA_000787095.1 Periophthalmodon schlosseri
ATGTGTTATTATGTGTTATTTCCAGTTCAGAGGTTGTGACCACAGAACCTTGACAAGAGTGAATAGATACATGCTGCAGTTCCTATTAACGCCTTCAACCCACATCAGCATATCACAAACACTATAATGGTTTGCCTGAGTTGTTTAAATTCTTTAATAGCCATAGTTTCATAATTGGCTTTATTTCTATTTATTCTGATCATTTTTGCTATCACCAATTGGAAAGAAAAAACCTTTTACATTGTTTTAAATATCACTTTTAGCCTTGAAATTACAACACAATACCTAATAATTAGTACTCAGTTAATCAGGCAATTAGTCACAGCGTGGGGCATAATGGGCAGGGTATGTTTTAAAAGAACCAAGGTTTGGTTTTATGAGCAATATCAACTCAAAAAAGGGGGGAAAAATACAAAATTAAACAAATAACATAGACTGATTGACACTAGCCTGTTTTGGTGAGTCCAAAGATACACACAGATGACATATAATGCATTTTAATTGCCATACGAATTTCTTTGCAGCTTTGTGGGTTTTGAAATATGAGCACTTGAGGATCTCTCCATTAAAATAACCTAAGCATATCACTGGCCTTGTTCACACACACACACACCAAAATCTGATTATAATGTGATTTCTGGACCTTTAAAATTATATAAATGACATGCACACTGCAAAATTTGATGTGAGCAATCAAAGGGACCGTGATCAGGAAGAGATGAGAAGATCTGGCTTTTTACATGCATTTACATACATTGAAATAATCTAATAACTCCAAAAATGTGAATCAGATTTGGAGTGCACATGTCACCATAGCCACTGACGATTAAATGTCTCAGTCTTGATCAATCAATTGAAATTTGATTATTAGCCCAGCCCTACACAGACTCCAAAACATATACGTGCTGAGAAGAGGTCTAATGACAGGAACACAGGAAACATGCGCATTTTATGTGAGTTTTTTTAAATGGAAAACCTCTTTGATCTTTAAGGATATCATCAAGATGGCATCACATGGTTTCATTTTAGCTGGGACAAATTGAGTAAAAATCCCATAGCCACTGACCTTTCGCAATCTATAACGATTAATCGATAAAATAAAATAATGACAACCCTATACCTCAGCCATAACCTTGTAGCTGTATTTGAAAATGAATACATACCTTGTTAATTAGTGGGTGTTCTTGTTCTTCTATTATCTCTATACATCCAGCTGTGTTTCTCAGGGACAGAGTGCAGAATGTGCTATAGTTTTCCTGTTTCTAAAGGCTCATTAAAAGCAGGCCTCGGGTTATATGCATATGCTCTCCTGATGTGCTTCATCACATGCTGCGTGCATTGAGACACTTTGCACCTTCAATCACTAACACTGTGTGACAAAACAGACAACCAGCCACTGCTTTGATATAGCCTATACCTGCAGCAACAGCACCAGAACAGACAGAATCTAAAGGGCCAGATGAACTTTTGTATTAAATTTGACATGTATTGATGCTTTAGGGGGTAAATCCAAAGTGAATGTACTGAGACATTTCAATTATATATTGTGTTAAACCATGCTGTCATTCTGATTCCTATGTTATAATGTAGAGCTGCAGGCATTTTTACTTTTGTTCACTTTATAATTATGGTCTGTACGGAGGTATGGTCCTACTGGTCAATCATTTATACACGCTATACATAGAGATATGTTTTGTGTAAATTAGTTTTAGTGGTTTAGATTTTAAATTATGTCCAAAGTAAAGGAGGGCACTGTATAGATTCACATGCATATTGTATACTGATTTGGCATAGATTTTTATGTCAGATGCCCTTTCTAATGCAACCATAGACTGTATAATAGAAGTGGACTAACTGAGTTTGACATCACCTATAGCATTTGCTTCCAGCCAAATAAAGCTTGTCAAAGCTAGCAGTTATAGGGGCGAATTTGAGGGTGGGTTCCATATTTGGAATTCCAACCGCGAGTATCATAGCAACCAAAGAGCCAATCCGGAGCGAGGCTGAAGGTAATGGCCCTTCCCACCCACACCACTGGTTTAACGGGGGGCGGGGGTGCTCAGCAATGCTATCACCCAGACCTGTTGGTAACGTTAGCGGGAGCGACCTCAGGGACAGAAGACGCCTCATTGGTCTGTTCTTAATGTTCATATCTTGATTTAAAAATAGCCACTTAAAACGCCAGGATCATGTATCATGGGTTAATATGAACATCTTAAGACCAAACTGACAAGCGTGACAGCAGGAGTTACAGAGAGCTGGGTGACAGTTATTCAATAGAAAGTGATTTGGAGCTAGATTCGATGGAGCCAGAAGCACGCCCATGCTCACTTCCTATTTTGAACTTGGCGGCTAGTAGGTTAGCTACATCCATTTACATATATACAGTCTATGAATGCAACACTCTCCATTGATTTGGACCAGCAGCTAAGACAACAATTGTTACAATTTGACATATCTATAGTGATTCACTGCAGTAGTTCTGTTGAATAACATTAACTGACATCATGTTTTGCTTCAAGTTATTACACGCTCAAATAGATAAAATGGCTCTCCCAAATGATTTCAATATATTATTAAGTTTCCCGCTTAACTTAGATCGCATTGTTATTCCGCACATTGTTTTGAGACAGACTTCATTTAAAATGGGAATATATTTATGACTTCCCGAAATCTCTGTTTTGAAAATAAAGCAAATCATTCCTAGTGCACAAAAAACTCCCTAAGACAAGAACAGCACATCACTCACACTTTAAATGTTATCATGTCTTCTCTCTTCTGATTGTCGGTCTTCTGCCTGCAGCATACACTGATTTGCATGTAGCTATGGCATTGTTTTAGGTAGTGTAGGCAATACGGAAAATTAACTGACATTTATTTTTTCTCTTTTTTTTCCTTTTCACAAAATTCCATCAAAATTATTTGCAGAATTGTTTGCAATATCCTCTTACTTGATTTTTTTTTTTTTTTTTTTTCCTCATCTGCCTTGTGAGCATAAATTAGCATACATTAGAGATTTTGCACATTCCATATATTTTACACCTGGCATCCTTCCTGCATTTTCCTTTTTAATCTGATATTGGGACTGACACAAAAATACACTGGTTTGTTTTCCTGGCTAGATACACCATAATGCTAAAGTATAATTATATGATCTCCATATGACATCACTGACCTGAGCATCCCTGTGTTAAATATAAGATGAGAGGCTGATCCATACTGGGCACAGATCATGAGAACATGTCTGTAGTGTATTGATTGGAGGGATCTTGGGTGCGTTTGTTTCGATTTGAGCAGCGAGGCATCAGCAGAGTTTTGTCCTTCTGACAGATCGGAGGAAATCAGGGATCAGCGCTGTCAGCTCTTCCCACACCCGCCTCAAATCTCGTCAAGGTGCTCCGTGCTTATCTGGCAACATTAACGGGCAGTGTGTAACTCTTCTGGAGGAGGGCTTGTGTCCATGGAGGTGTTATTGCTATGCCTGGAATGTTACTATGGCATTAAATGTAACTTTCTGCATAAAGGCAAGTAGCTGATGATATCAGGCCATGTTACAAGTCAGATCTGTGGTGAGAAAACACCTGCAATTCCAATAGTGGAACATTCCAGGCAAAGCAGCAACATCTCCATGGAAACAAGTAAGTGCCCCCACCACAAGAAAGGTTACATAGAGCATCTTTAATTGTTGTTGAGTATGAACATATAGACAGTATTGTAGTTAACTCACATCTCTCATGATGATTAGACACATTAATTTGTTCACTAACTAAGTTTACTTTTAAATTGCATGGGATTAATTTTGTTCATTTTTACAGTATGAAAGATTAAGAAAACTCCCGCACACTTGAGTACTCTCCACAAAAAAGACAATGAGCTCCTTCGAAGAAATAAACACCTTGACCCAGAATCACGTCATTTTTACAGTGTACCATTTGAGCTGCAGTGAGTCCAAGAGAATATCTGTAACACATTATTGACAATAACTGCTCATTATTTACTTGTGCTATATTTGTTGCAGTTAATGCATCATTAAGCTATGGTTCATTTAGATGGGTGTTTCTGTGTCAGTGACATAAACAAACTATATATTTTCTGTAGTAATATAATACACTTCAAAATCAGTGGTGGAAGGTAATAGTACAAGTAGTATTGTATTTAAGTAGAAATTTTAGGTATCTGTATTTTACTTAAGTACATTTCTACAGTAGAAACTTTTAACTTTTACTTCACTACATTTGAGAGCAGGTATCTGTACTTTCTATTCCACTACATTTTGATCTGGACTGAAAAGTAAAAAGAACTTTTCATATGATTTGAGGGGTTATTTTTACCGTGTTCATGGTAAAATCCATTTTTTTTTTTTTCAAGCTTCGGCTTTAAGCAAACAAAATAAATACACAAAATTCATGAGAAACTGATTCATATTGCTGTTGACAAAAATCTGTATAATTTTTTAATCAGTATTTACTCTACACACACACTACATGTGCTCTCATTGGGTTTCCCTGTATAAATAAAGATAAATAAAATAAGATAAAATAAAATAAAATAAATTTAACACTTTAACAAATTAACAACACTTTTTACTCTCAAAGTACATGTTTTAATGGGAACTTAAATACTTTTACTTAAGTAGATTTTTTTCATTCCTTTTACTAAGATTTTACCTCTGTATCTCTACTTTTACTTAAGTAACAACATTCACCACTGTTTGAAATATGTTACGTGACAAGCCTCCTCACGTGGTAATGAATGCATGTGTAGCTTAAATGCATATCCCTGCCTTGGCTTGCACTGCCGCCTTATACCACATTGCAAAGGCTCCCTATGGTTCTGTATGCAGCAGGAGGTCCACAGAAGGTTGGCCCCATGTTGTTCTTTCAGGTTCTGCCCTGCATGGAGGAACCAGAATACACCAGGCCTCATCTCTCCTTCAAAGGGGAGACGCATTCTGGGCATGTCACAGCAGAAAGAGCCTCAGGGTTAACCCACATCTCTGCAGTATTTTTATTTATTTATTTATTTATTTATTAACATTTTCTGGACGGAGATTTGGAGGAGCCACAGAGAAGATCCAGGAAGTGTCTGGGGAGGGGGAAGCTAGGGATCTCTACTTGGATGGATGCCCTTGCATCCATTCTGTTCAGGTTCCGGGCCAGATCAGTGGAGAGGGGACTGCACTCATTGTAAGAATGCAAGTTTTTCCATTTTTAAAAATGTATGTCTATTTGAGAAATAGACATACATGTAATTGAATAAGCACAAGATAAGTCTAACAATATAACATTTTGACAGTTATTTTTCTTGTATTTTTAAAGAGCATGTGTTTTATTTATGCTTTCTGTTCAATCTTTATTTTTAATATTTATTTCATAATTCATAGTCTGTGGCAGAGCCCAGACTGGATCAGCCTCCCCCTGCCTGTCAGATCCTCTCAGTCTTTAACACAATTTAAGACCAGACTGAAAGCCCACTTCTTCTCCCTGGCATTTAATACTAACTAGACAGGATATCTTGGTGTTTTATTGTTTTACTATTCTTTGCCTATGCATTGTATTATCTGCATATTTGTTTTTGTTGACTTTTTATGTGAAGCACTTTGGGAGCTGAAGTTGTTTTTAAATGTGTTATATATTTTTAAAAAATTGGGTTTATACATCTCTCCCCACTTCCTATTTCTTGTTTTAATTAATAAGTGTGAACCCTTCTATGAGCACTATTCTTACTTGCTTCTTGTACAAAATCGTATCATTTTGTTCTTTACTTTTTAATTAAATTTCTCACCTCAGCGTGCTTCCATAATTCACGGTGCCTTCATTCATCAACCCTTGCTATCTTTTATTTTTAGCTAATTTATCAGAAATCTAAAAGTGCGTGCCCCCCGTCTCCACCAATATCCAATCTTTCACAAGGTGACACTGTGGACCTCCGAGGCTGCCCTGCTTTACAAGTCTCAATGATAATCTCCACTTACTTACATCATTGATTATGTCGCTGCTCCAACAACGTCCACTGGGCTTTCACATTGGCTAATGCACAGACACCACTACAAGCCCCAAAACATGAAACAAACAAGATTAATAGCATCTCGCGGTGCTCCTCCCCAGGGTCGAACAGCTAACAACTCTTGACAAAACGGGCCTTAGGAACAGCAGACAGATTGTCCGCAAAAATGAGGCGACGAGAGAAGCTATGGGAATGTAATGAAAAGAGAGAGAGAGATGAAGGGAGAGAGAGAGGGAGCCTATGGAAATGAAATCACTTCTTCTTCCAACAGTCCCACCTGGGTACGCTGACTGTGGAAATGATGAATATACCGCTAATCAGCTTTTGTTTTATTTGAAGAGAAGAAAAATGTAATATTCACAAACAATACTCATGTGGCTTCAGAAAAGTGGGTACAGGGTTCTATGGAGACACATGGAAATATAGTGTAGGTTTTGGAAGTGACACTGGTGTTGATATGCTCTTTGTATTTATGGAAACAATACTGGTCACATTATTTGCATGTTTTAATTAGTATGGAAAATGCCACATGTTTATGCATATTAAAGTATTGCGTTTCTTCAAAATCAAAAATGATGGATAATGTTCATTTGGGAAATCTATTCATGAGGAGTCGATGTTCCCAAGGTAAAACATTGTTCACAAACAACATGCAGTGACACACAAGGTGCATTAGTATCACATGTTGGTGCATAGACGGATCTCTTAGCAATGATTTTGTGGCTCAAAGCATTTTAATAGACAAAGAAATGACAAGGAAAGTGAGGCAAATAGTCCTGTCCATAAACACAACACGACCCTCTGTGTGTTCATCTGATCTACCATCCATGAGCAACTTCGCTGGCTTTGATTCATTCCCATATGCTGTTCTCACTTAAGCAGTATTAAAGAGCACTATGTGACTTTTCTAGTGGAGAGTCTGCTTGTCGCTTTGCAAATAAATTAAACTGTCTATCTGGTATTCAATAAATGTCTTGTTATTGCTATAGATACCTGCATTCTTACTGTGAGTAAGCTTGCCACTCCACAGATCTGACCTGTAACTAGGCTTGGTGTCTAGGCTAGGCTATAAGTGGTTGTAATTTGCTCTGGACAATTTCAATTCCCCAATTCACCTGACAAGTCTCTTGACAGAAGATAGAGCCTTGTGGAAAGAATCCACTTGCAATTTCAGATTCCAAGAATGTTGAAGGCTGAGCACACTGACTAACTACTCCTCATACTGATTAGCAGGAGTAGTATTGTCATGTCAGACTAAAGGCCACAGTGATTCTGATTGGTCATGTTCACAGTCGTAAGCCTCCTCTGACCATGTGACTGCCAAAAACAACATCAAACGCCGCAGCAGCAGGACCACCTTAAAGACCCCATTAGCTGAACTCTTCTTTTTGCTCCAGGCTCCTATTTTTCATCATCTCTAAAACATTAACACTGCTTTGGAGCTCCCCCCTGGAGTCTTGCGCCCTGGAGAATTTGCCTACTTTTAACATTCTGGTTGATAATTCTAACGTTTTAAATAAATAAATGATTTTATTATGTGTTTTTTATGAGAAGACTTTGTTGTGGGCATGTCAGTCACTGTGTCTGATTCGGCACAGCTTCACTTCTGAGCCTGTTGAGTGGGAGAGAGGCTTTAATCAAAAGGTAAAAGTGCTAATGTTGTTTTCATGTGAGGCAGGATCACGGCTCAGATCTAGCTCCTGTCAGAGATCTACAGCCATCGGAAGCCTGCAGGCAGCGGGCTACTCTGCGCTCCACCATCTGACACATTTAATTATGTGAGTGGGTCTACATTTAGACAGGAGAGCTCCGCTGGGAGACGTGCTATGGGTCCGCACTGCAAAATGAGAGGAAAAGTGCCAAAAAGAGGCGCGCATGTGTTGGATTGATTCTTTCTTCTCTTCATTGACATTTGTCCACCCGTCTTTTAAACAAGTGTGACCTACAGGGAATTGAACGGCTCTAAATGAAACAAAGCTATCTTGTAAAAAAGAACCTTAAACCTTTTCAAAATTCCTCTCAGGCTTAGACATGATTTGAATTTTGATGATTTTAAAGGGTGCATGTCAACGAATTATAATTCAGGGGAAAAGCTAAATTATTTCAACAGATAAAGATGCAGTGAGGTTACTAAAAAGCACCTTTCCAGACAATCAAAGAACTTTACTTAAATATTTATTCACATCACAACCACACTAGATGTTGTCTAATTTTTTTGACATAGCTGCCTTGGGGCAGAGTCAAATAAACATGGCATTCATTCTGTGTCAAAAGCATCTTCGGCTCTCACCAGTCTCACTGAGACAAATACTTGCCCAACCTCGTGACTCACTTTCCAACAAAACAGTATATCTATGGCAACAAGCGGTCACTAATAGTGCATCCTAGTTTAAGTTAAAAAGAACAGGAGGAAGAGCATTCCATGACCAATCTATATGTTTAATGAATGGTAACTTGTGTGGAGAATTTTGGCTGAAAAATTAAAAAAACTAAAAACTAAAAACTCTTATGCCAGATGCCCCTCCTGTGACAAGCCTGCAAACTGCACTTGACATACTCTAACCTGTGATCCCAGAAACTGGATTTGAAACTGGATTTACTGCACAGTTTGTGTGCAGTAAACCTTTATGGCCTTCCAATATAACCCGGATTCACTGATGTCTCAGTGCTCAGAGACACCACATCCTACACATCCTTACACAGGGACACACAGGGAGATACAGGGAGGAAGTGTCCAGACAGTTCCAAACTCCAAAGCCTTCACCAGTGTCTTGACAATCAAAGTGTGGTTAGTGCCAGGGGCCGACACGGTTAGGTACAGAGTCAGATCTGACAGGCTAATCCACATGAAGAGCTCTGTAGCCCGGAGGCAGTCTCATGATGTAGTCAGAACACACAGCGCTCCAAAAGAGGGCTAAAGTCGCGATTAGTGTGCCACTCAAATCTAAAGACTGACAGCAAGCAAAGGTGGAGATTCCATTATCTGGCAGTGGTTAGTGTTCGTGTCTCTCAGCATCAAGGTTGTGGGTTAAATTTCCTATATTGAATTAACTGAAATGGTGAACTCTGTGGTTCTGAGTTGCCTCTAGTCAAGAATGAATGTGACAATGTTTCAATGTCACCTATCTTTCACTGTTGACTGTTGTACCCCATGGCTATAGTCACTCTACCTTCGCTTGTAACATGAATGAGAATATAAGAGTAAGAGCAAGGAAAGGACTGAATGAAAAAATAAAATATAAAGTAGGCCTATATAATGTCATGTAAACAACATTTGGAATTGAGTTATTTCTTCAGTCAAGGAGAAGTTTGGAGCTTTTATTTACAAAACCCAAAACATGCCCAATTCATGAGTTTTAGCTTCCGGTTTACTGGGGACATTTTGTGAACTTTTCAATTCAATTCAATTTGATTTATATAGCACATTTAAAAACAGCTTCAGCTGCCCAAAGTGCTTCACATAAAAAGTCAACAAAAAATAAATATATAGATAATACAAAACATAGACAAAGAACAATAAAACACCAAGATATCCTGTCTAGCTAGTATTAAATACCAAGAAGAAGAGATGAGTTTTGAGTCTAGTCTTAAACCTTTTCACCTTTCAAAAGATATAATATTTTGCTTTAAATCATTAATTCCTATGGCAACAATCCTAATTTGTCATCACTCTGAAACCCATAGATAGGTCAAATCCATCAGCTAAAGTAGTCCTGACCAAGCCAAGCTCAAGCCAGGATGGGTCAAATGCAGAGGACAGACTTCCTTCAAGGACATTAACGTGTAACCTAACCTTAGAACGCAGTTATTTCTGTTTTAAGCATTGGAACTGTAGACACAAACTACATGTTCTTGTTGGGGGTCTAATTGGGGGGGTCCAGAGTGGTTTGCATGGTTAATTAGGAATGATACAATTTGAGAGCCATTGTGGGAACCGTTGTCTGTTAAGACCAGCGGACTTCTGTTTCATTTATCTCGTGTATATGTTTTAAAATGAAGAATTTCAACATTATAATTCATTGATTCTGGCTTCAGTGTGGATTTTGGGAGGCTCAAGGTCTTTTCATTCAGCCATAATGATATTTTTAATTGTGTGTTACAAAAAAGATAACAGAAATAGGTGAAATGTGCCCTGTCAAAATACTGGGTTCATGCATCCTGTTCAAATTAAACCTGAAATTAAAATACAAGAAAAATACAAGGATAAGGAGTTGCTCTCTTGTGCTAATGAGGGGATAGGTTCCTGTCCAATTAAACCACTCATGTTCACACAGAGATTATCCCGTTAGGTGGTAGACCAAATCAAGAGGCTTTGAAGGAAAAAGCTGTTTTAGGAATTTAACTAAAGCACAGGTTTGAAGTGGCCAGTCCCAGCATTAAAGGCTTTGACAGCAGACATGTAGACGGACATGTACCACAAAATAGTAATGCTAATACTATTGAAGAGAAAATGGCATGTGCCCAACTTAAACTTAAGATGGCAATATACGATGATTAAACAAGACTTGTACAAAATTGACTTTTAAGACCTTTTAACCTAATTATAAATGTTTTCCCTTCTCATAAACCTTCACAAAGTTGTGTTTAGTGATCCATGCATGTTGGAATAATCTTTATTCTCCTGCATTCAAGATGCCATTGCTCAGAAAATTCCAGTTTTCACCTACCCCACACACACCCACTGCTTTAATTATTTTGTTCAATTTTTGGAATGGTGAAGTGATGAGGAAGTGTGTGGAGATAAGAACAATGTTTCACTCTAATGTGTCTTACAAACTTTTTTTTTTTTTTACAAATTTAAAAACTATTTGTATGCATCTTAAAACAATGTAAAAAAAAAAAAAGATAGGCCACAGATCCTTCTGCTTTCTCCCTTGTGTTCTTCACTACTCCCGCCTACTTGGGAGGAGCCACGGTTTAACACCAACTGCAGCCTGTCAATACTCACCTGTGGGTCATCTACAATCAACCCATATATACCCAGCTCTAACAACACTCCCTGCCAGTTTGTCTATATACCTTACTACTCTTCGTGGCTCTTTTGAGATTACTCTTTTTTGAAAACTCTTACCTTTGGACCTTTTATAATTTGAATTTTTTGCTGTTCCCAGTTTCTTGCCTGGCCATCTCTGCATCTCCAGCACCTACCAGCACCTATCTGCACCTGTGGACCTCACGCTCCCCCCCTAACTCCCCTGCTAATAAACTGTGTAAATCTGTTTTGTGTTGGGTTCTGCTTTTGGGTCCTACAACCTGCCCCTTTACAACATGACAGTATATTACCTTGAAGAGAGATGATTTTAACCACCAACCTTCATATTTCAGGAAGACTGCTCTATTTCATGAGCCACTATGAACTCACAAACTCACAAAAATCTCAAAAGGCAAGATGAAAATAGAAAGAACATCATTATTATTTACTATTCTTAATATGGCCAAGGTCATTTGAACATATTTAAATAAGATGTAGGCATTGTATCATCATGGGGTTATCACTGGTCTATTGTTAGATTTGACATTGGCAACGAGTAGAATACACATACTAAGACATTTCATTACAGGTTGAACATAAGAACAAAAGCCCGTTGTAGCAATACGAGAAATGATTGGTACAGAAAAATCCACTTAGTTCTCTGCAGTTCTTAGTTTGATAGTGCAAGATTACAGGGTCATGCGAATCAGACTGGGTCCACTTTAAGAATGATAATGCCTCACAAACTTAGCTCTAAAAGTAAAATCTATTAGAGAAACTGCTGTGTTTTTTGAGTGGGAGGTCAGCCAACTCTTCCTGTCGCAGTGCCAAACCAGGCCAAGAGAAGAGAATCAGATATCAGCGTGATCAGGTGTTAGTCCAGCTGGCTCAGGTACTAAGAGGGAAAAGGCTGTTAAAACAAGACCCCCCACCTGAGAATGTACCCCAAGGCCCGCAGAAGAGCCAGCCTGAAGGGGGAGCTGGAGAGCGGGTCAGGAAGATGGATCGGTCCTGACGAAGACAACTGGAGATGGGAGATGAAAGCTGCTCCCAAAGAAGGTCAGTGATAATTGTTTTAAAGGAACAGTAACCCACTTATACCCACCTCATAATAGTAAAATGGTGGATCTACATTCTTAAAATGGAGTTGTTTATCGAGGTTCTACAAATAACACAGGTCAGATATGTGCAGTTGTGTAGCTGTACCTCATCTTTTCTGGTTAGTTCTTCTCTGTAATAGCATCCATCATGTGCAATGCTTCAAGAGAGTGTTGCCATAGTATTTATTCCCTCTTCTCTATTTAGCAATTACCATGTATTTGTCATAGGCATTGATTTAGTGTCATAGGAAGCTAGTTTGCTCGTATATCAACCATCTGCCATTTGGTACTAGCTGTGTTTTCTTATAAAACTATATCTCTTTTGAATGGGACAGTTTGGTGTCATGGGTTTCAAACAAATGATTCCTTCCTGATTTGACGGATTCTGGAGGGCCTTTTCCCTTTCAAAAGATAATATTTTGATTTGAATTGTGTTATAACAATGGAGGACCGTTACCATGCCAAATCCTTCAAATCAGGAAGGAATCCTTATGCCTGAAACGCGTGAAAAAGGAACTTGGAGATCATTTACGTCATCCATGAAAGAGCAGCTGGGTACTTCTTAGGGAGTTCTTAGGCCTCGTGATCATTTTCTTTCCAGGGTGGGTGAAGGGGTCGATTGGTTTTAATACTGTACAACACAACTGATACACTGAGAATCTTGTAAAATATGTATACAGCGATATGCACTGGATGTTCTAGTTTCTTCTAAATGTTCACTACTGATGTTTACTGAAGCAGCAAAGCTATAATGGAAGCCTATGCGCCAACACACACAAGGATTTTCTCTTCTCTTTAATAACTTTCTGGCAACACATTTATGGTTTGAAGCCTCCTTAATATGTTTATATTTCAAAAAATACAACTTTATTTTCTAACTTGAGTACTTTTACAATTTTTTTTTCTAATAACTTATGAACACTGAGACTTAATGCCTTGTGTTTGGAAATCCTGCCAAACAAGATCCAAACCGAGTTAGCACTTAGCAGCATGTGCTAATTAGAATGCCCATTCGAAACAAGATGGATACAACACATTACCATAATGTGTTTTCTGAAAGCGTATAATTAACACCAGGATATATGAGCGGGATTGTTCAATAATTTTATGGTAATCTTTGTAGTATTACGCTCCATAATACTGCAACTATCACATAACAAAGTCAGGTTTATTCACAATCGAACACAAACAAATTATCGCGTGTCAAATATGAGATGTTTTGTGTTTGTGAGTCGTGACCAATGAGAGCTCATTTGGACTCTAATAGCAGAAATATCATCTTACTGAAATGTCACAAGTTTAACACATTACGGGAAAAACAGTCGTCCAATTATTTTTGTAAAAAGGAAACTGTAACTATTTGTTTGTGTTCATCCATCCCAAATGATTTGAGATCTTTTGTCAATTACAAAAGTTGTGTTTCCAGATTTCAAAATGCATCCTGATTCTATTCAACTCAGAAAGAATTTATGATTTAATCCACTTTTATGCCATATTGTTTTATACTGAAACCTTTAATTATTTATCTTGTGTAAGAATCTAGTCTTTCATGTTTTTCTGTTTAGTTCCATGTTTGCCCTTTCATGAATCGGCAATAGCGCATTTCAAGGCCTTGCATCAGGGTAAACCTCAGAAGATTCCACTTTCGATTTTAATTTAATTTGACGATTAGGCCGCGGGATGCCTTTGGAGACTACCTATGTTAAATGCATGATCACAGATAATGAACCCCCAGTAAATACGTAGACTGTAGACTGGAAATAAATGAACTTAGATGGCCCAGAATGATGCATGCTGCAGGTTAGGGAATGGCCAGTGCTAATTAGTCGTATCAAATTAGCCAAATATTGTGGACAGTATTAAAGTGCCCTCTGCTGATGGAAGTGAACAACAGGAGGACCCCAGAGCACAGGCATAAACAGGCATCAGCATTCTGGGTGCAACAGCATGAGAAATTAATTAATCACAATTTGTTACAGCGTAGACGCTCCAGGTTAACATGCTAATTAAAACAAATATGCCTAATATATTCCGCTGTGTTTAGACATCTCCATACCCCTGTGAGGTAGGGCCAGAGGGGGAAGAGGAGCTACTCAAGTAAAGGTGGTACTGCTTCCAAATAATTGTACCCAAATAAGCTTAATATTGCATTGCCTACTGGGTGAACTCTAATGCATTAAAGCTCCTATATTACACAAAATTGACACTTGTGAGGTTTTAGCCATGTTATAATGCTGTTACCTCCTCAAAAGGAGGTAACAGATGTTTGAGTAACCCTGTACTATTAGTCTGTCTATATTTCCCAAGCTCAAAATGCTCTGTTCCACCTTGTGATGTCATGAAGCAGTAGGTTTCAAGTTAACAGCTACCTTTTACCTTTTGTTCATTAGAGACTGGCAATTCCATAGCTGAAATTATTCAATGATTCTAGTGAACATGTAAGGAGTTAAAACTGGAAAAGAACTCAGCCTAAACATGAACATGCTGGGTTTATGTGTTAAACATGTGTGAACAAAACAAAATACAACTCCAGGTATGTTTTTCATGAGGAAACAACATCATAACATAGATCAGACAATAGCATAATAAGGGCCCTTTAAGTATTCAATTCATTTCAGTCAAGGTCTTGTTACCACACCAACAAATTCCCATGGGTATAAAATTGCAACTATAGTGTAGTTTCCTGCAATTACAACTAATAATACTGCAATTAGTACCATTACTTTTTGGGTCGTGGTGGTGGTGGTCCCCCAGATGGACACATAAAGGTTCTTGGCTTCACTAGCTGGTTCTCTTATCTTACGGCCTATGCATTACAGGGACAACTATTTTGTTTGTTTTTCGTTAACACCTGTACCTCTGCTACCAATACAAATACGACAATCTTCTTGAGAGATACAAAAATGTGCATTACCACAAACAGAAATCTTTTGCTATCATTTGCAAGCAAATCACTTGGGTGAATAATGTGTCGTTTCTTGCCACCTCTGAGAAGGCCATACCAAATCCATCTAATTTGAAATGTTATATTGTATTTACAGATATGAGATGCCGCACAAATGCATTTTTGCGGTTAATATGAATTCCGTCAGAAAGGCAGAGGACTCCAATGTAATCTAATTCTATCATCTCATATCTTCTGGGTAAAGAAAACCATCATCTGTAATCGCGTAAAATGCACTGCTCGCTGTGTCAAAGCAAGTTGAAAATCACGTCTAAAAAGGTCTATGGGGCTTCGTGGGGCGTAATGCAGCTTCCCCTCATCTGCTCTGTGTAGTATTTGGGATCAGTGGCTGGTTAATGGGTCCCTGGCTTGTACTTGGGTGAGCTTATGTGGCAGCTGGGTGTCATTGAAGAGCACCACGTGAGTCAACAGTTAGTCACTGCAATAACTGGCTGTTGTAGCTTTAAATAGGCAATTAGCGACTAAGTTCAAATCAGCCCGTGAGCGCTCCAAACAGCGTGGAGTCGATTTTTTCTTTTAAAAAATAAATCAGAGTTAGCTTGAAAAACAATGGTGAAAAAATGACTTAACCAAATGAGAGGTTTGACGTGATTGGTTTTGAATTAAATGCGTGATGGTTTAAGTGGCAGCTCATTAGTTTCATTCATGTTGTTCAAGGTTCACATGGGGAAGAAGCTTTTAAGTGTCAGAGCTCTACACAGGTAATGGGACAGATGTATGAAGACAACTTTGGTAATGTGACAGCTACACTGAATTAATGGCAAAGGAAAAAATACAAGCATAATAATTATACAGCAGCATATAGAGAGATCAGTGGTTACAGTCAAAAAAGAGTGATGTGTATCTGCGCACATTGGCATCCTTTATTTGACTTAATGATGCCTCCACTGTTGTAATATTAAAAATGATTAGCTGAACATATGCTAACGGTACATGCTGAGAAATGCAAAAAAAAAAAAAAAAAAAAGCTATTCATCAGACAATTACCAGATCCATGACAATTTGTGCAAAAATGTTAGCAGCAGTTTTTATTTGTATTGGTTTACAAAGACAAATTCACATTCTAGTTTGCTAATCTTATGAAAAGAGAAAGGAAGGAAGGAAATACATTGAGATAAAATAAGAAAAGGGGGACAAATTACTGATAAATGTATTTTATTGTAAAGGACTGAGACCGGATCAGGGGAAAAGTTTGGTGGCTGCTGTTCAAATTGGTGCCAACTGTGGAGCTATTTAGTTTTTTTGTTGTTGTTTCTTTTGCTCTTGCTGCAAGTTGAGATTTCTGTTAACTCCCACAACCTGATATAAATATAGGAGATTATATAAAAGTATATAGTTTTCCAAAGACACTTTTTAACTTTCATACAGTATATGGGCATACACTCATTAGATTAGGCTATAGATATAAAGTTATGGAAGGTCAGTGAAGCAGCCGCTTACAGTTCATTTCTACTTCGATGCTGGAGTTGATTTAAAGTCCCTATTTTTTACTATCTTAAAAATGTGAAAAAACAGAACTAGTTCATTTTAAACTGTCTACAGGAGTCCAGTCCCTCACTTTCCTAATGCATCCCTAACATCCAAATAATTCACTGCGATAAGATTCTTAGCTCTTTTTTCATCTTTCAGAAGCCAGAGTGGAGTTGTGCAATAACTAGCATGCTAACAGCCTTTCTTCCTGGTTTGTGGATGATAAGAATGCTTTATAATTAGAATGCAGAGAGCACACTGTGATCTCATTTTGACCCCAAGATTAAATTTTACAATTGCATATATCTTTAGTGGGACAAGGCAAATTTGACTTAGTTACATGAAAACATTTGGGTAGAGCCCCTTTAACTTACTTTGGTACGTACACTGACATATACTCATTAGTTTACTGTAGGCAATATCAAGTTCAGGAAGGTGAATGAAGTGGCCGCTCAGAGTTGGTTTGTACTATTACAGAGCCAGCAGTCACGACTCCAGGTCATTTAAATTCCACATTTCTAATCCAGCCGATGCTAATGTGATCTGAACAGTCAACCACTCGCCCTCTCACCGTAGGGCACACTGCTCGTTACTTTGTCTCCATGTCATCAAGCTAAAAAAATCTCCAATCAGGCTTCATTTTAACCACATTTTTATTCCTCTAATTATGTTTTCAGGCTCCAACTGGTGAGCTCATTCAAGTCACATGTATTCCCCGTTGTTTTAATTTTTCCCCAGTAATTCATTGGAGAATTATTGTATTGTGTAACCTTGAGGGTGAGGCTTCATAAATTAAAATGAGCCTAGTGTCTGTTTCAACCGTATCAGGTCATGTTCATTATTCAAACAAACAGACGTTGGCACACTTTTTCATCCACTGTATTCCTCTTCTCCTTATCATCACTTATAAAAGTTGCATCTTGACTCGGATTGGTGGAAAGTTGCCTTTGTTTAGCTTATATAACAGAGTAGGCAAGATGGGGGCAAATGCATGTTTAAAATGCCATTAGACGTTACAGCCTCTGGGTTAAGAGCAGCATTTTCCACGTTCATATATTTGATGAATGTGCCTTCATGTATTAAACACTGTGATACCATCTTTTGTTTCTTCTTCTCTTTTGCTTTTTCCTCTTAGATTTACACCAGATGCCCTCTATGAAACAACTTCTATTTGGGCTACATTTATTAGCACATAGGGTATATAACCATACAAGTATTTAGAGCAGAAAAATTAAAGCATTTGAAGCATTTGGAGCATTTGAAAAGCACTGGTATCAGAAAGGCAGCAACATCTCTGCCACTGAATCCTTGTCTGCTTACTGTAAGTGGGGTGGCTGAATGAATAATGGACAAACGTAAAACGCCTTTCTGTGCTGATGAAAAGCAACTCACTCTGAATAGTATCAAATTCAAGGAACCACCCACCCATTCACACAAACATGCACACACCAGTGTATGTAGAGGCTGGGGAGAGGGGTATTTAAGTGTCTTGCCCAATGACACAAAAACAGTTCATCTGTAAAAGCTGAAATTGCTCCACCAACCTGTTTGACTGCTATATAATAGGAGTGCGATTTGAACTGTCAACCTTCAGATCAGAGGACCAACACTCTACTAACTAAACTACTGCCACCAAGATCTTATCTTGCTGGTGTTTTTAAAGAATAAAAAAAGGCTTGAAAAACATACATTCTTAATTTTAATGCCATACTGTGGAACATCCCAGCCAAAGCAATAACATCCTCATAGAGGCAAGTAGGTGGTGAACCCTCCTCTAGATAAGTTACATAGTCCACCTTCCAGATGGGTAGCTTTCCTTCTATGTAGTTCTTTGATCTATAGTGATCTAGAGGCACACATCGCAATCTAAAAATAATAATAATAATAATAATAATAAATCAATATTTAATTTCTCCTCACACCTAACTGATCTTTTGGCACATGTCTTCTCTTGGGTCTAAACACAACATTATCCACACTTCTGTAATGAGACTGGCAGTATTCACCAGCGCTGGGCTCCTGCAGTCCTCAGGAGGCTGCACAGTGTTTGAACTCATTTACATGGACATATGGAGACACACATCAAGGTCTCTGCAGTGCTCTGCTTCTTCTGATATGACACAAAGGACTCTTTGGGAGTCTCACCAAAAGTCAAATAAAACGTGATACAAATACATATGTTTTTAATATGGACCAATAACTGGCAACATGGCACATGACGCATGATGAACTAAGAACATTATAGAGACTGAAGAGAGACTTTTAGGACTACATGTTTTATTCATATTCTTTAAATATCTGGCTGCGCTTGTACTAAAATGTCTACTTTTGATGCTGTTCTTTCACTTACTGAGATGGAAAGATGGTTTAGCTGAGGAAGTCTCTACATTTAGAAGTGCTACTTTTAAAAAACGCCCCATTAAAAGCCTTTTGTGAATTTTATTGGGTGCACCACCAAGTTAATGAGATGTGCAAAGGGAGCAGGAGAGAAAAGGTTTATACTTAGACTGGGGCTGTAAGGCAGTGACTTCTACTGCTGGGACATCTGAAAGTCAGGGAATCAAACCTAGACCTTCTTGTGTGTTACTACGTGCTCCACCGTACCACCCTCAGTAGTTTTGTATTGACTCCAAACCTTGATAAATGGAGAGGGCTTTTTCAGGAAAGGTTAAGCTGAAAGAGGAGGAGTAGCTTTGCACAGTGCAGTACATTCACCCAGTTAGGTAAATTACATTGCAAGAGATTATATTAACTGGACAATATGAAATGCCATTATAATATTAACTCTAATTACTGTGTTTGTCTATTAACAGGCCATAACATCACCGTCTTGAGCACACATTCAGAGAAATAGAGATGACCTTACCTTACGTGGCCACAAAACTCTCCCTGCAGCAGAACCAGTGAGCCTGGGGGTTATTGCAGAGTCCTGGCCCCCTGTAGCACACTTGGACTGGGGCTGGCTGTGTCTGGGCTGTAGCTGAAGGCAGAGTGGAGCTGGAGGCTGGTGAGTCACTTTGAGGTGCATCTGACAGTAGCATTATGGCTGCAGGGGATGGAGAACCAAAATATGTACTGGCATAAACCAAGAAAAGGAGTCTTCCCCTCACTTCCCGTGCTACAGCTAATAATAATGGGAATGAGTAATAACAATTTTTGGATACTAGTCTCAACCTCGACACCCACTCACTAACACTGGCGCTGCTATCCTACCTGCTTTTCTACAAATTAAACCTGGAATACAAAATAAACAGTTCATTCATGAAGCTAAGTTTAGCTTGAAAGTTCAGTTTGGGTAATCAATTATCTGCATACCTCCTTGCCTAATTTTGTAAATACAAGAATGAATTAAAATATTTAACAAACAAATTAGGCAAAGTTTTTAGATAATCTCATTCCAGCAAGTTACAGGAATAGTACCTACGTGTTTCATAATAAAAAAAAAAAGGAAAATAGACAAATATATTCAGTGCAATCTTTTGAATCATCAGAAATCTTCGGAATGGTGCCCATAAAAGGAAAAGTTTTTCATCTGAAATGTATTTATAATATTGTACTGTACCCGTATTTTTTTAAACTCATGAAGAAGAGAATCTTGCAGTCTCATTGGATGTTACCTGTAATAAAGATAAAATGTTAATTAGTATCAGGTAACCTCCATCACCGGGGGGGGGGGGAAATTTCTTTCTGTATGGTGATGTTCAGACTGCAGGCCACTTTATGCTGTACAAAGGTAAAAGCAGGAGTTAGTAGTATGCATAGATTATGGCACACTTTGCTGTATTGTATTGACAGAATGGAAAGTGGAAGACAGACTTCCAAATTGCCTGCAGACGTTCTGTTGGGCCTTATCTATTCCGTGTATTAGAAATTACTTTTTTATCTTAAGACGACTTCAGAAATCTGTGAACTAATGCAGTTCACGAGGTCGTCTCTAAGCAGTGCCGGAGATTACCTGCCGTTATTATACAGCCGTAAGAAAAAGAGACAAAGGTTAATGTAGAGAGAAGGTAAGCCATCTGGGGTCACAGTTCAAACAGAGAAACCTCTCCTGTGATGAACTAATCAAAAACGTCTTTAGACACATTTGTCCTGCTGTGTGACTGTCTTTTACGCCGTACAACTATGACCTCTTAGTTTTTGTAAATTGTGTGGGATTTAGTGACATTTAGTGATAGGCTTTAAAGCTGTATTTTGCAACATATATTATTTTCTTACCTGGATAATAGCAGAAAGTGTGGACATTTCACTCTTGTACAAATTGCACTTTGAAGTGAAAGTTTGAGTTTCTTTGAAGAAGTGTAAAAAACAATGTGGGTCAAAATATGTCAAATCTGTTATATTTCATTTAATATGTGCACTTTAACAAATTGAAAAAGAACTGGTTCAATTACCTCCTCAAACCATTACTACTGGTCACCACTTCAAGTCAAGATGGCAGCCCTCTCTTAATGCTGTTAGGACAGACAGTGCACATGCATGTTTACAACACAACATCGTCAGGTTAGTTATAAACTTTATACCAAGTAACAATACAGGGCAAAAAGTACATTTGTTGCAGAGTAATTTAGTTTAGTCGTTATTTGAAAGAAGAATCTATACAGACATTAAAGGAACTGTATGGAAGACTTTGATTTTAATGACCTATTATGACCTACCTGTGTCCCCAGACACGAGGTAAACATATTCAAGTCAAATATAGATGTTACTGATAAAAATTCTAATGCGGATTTTTTCTTAATCACAAAAACAGTGGACATGATGTCCCATTTATTTGGTGTTTTGGTTTTCTAGATGTTTATCCAATCAGAAAGCAGAATGAGCCTCACACATGTCTCTCATTTAAATTGCCAGATTAAATGTTGAAATCCAGTTGGTTTAAACCTAAAATGCCTCTCTCTGATCTGAATTGTTGCTACCTAAACCCCAGCACCTGCAGCCAATCATGAATCAGTGCTAGTGCAGGCTCACAGCTTTCACATGAGGAATGGCCTGTCCATATACTGAGAAAAACTTGTAAAATTATAAAAAGTGTGTTCTGCACCAGATTATATCTTACTAGCAAGATTCCCTTTGTAGATCCTCTGATTTACAAGAATGAATTGCAATGTAATTTCATAAAGTCAACAATTAGAACAATCTAAAACTCCCACTCTCCTACTCATACACAACAACATCACATGTACATTACAGAGCCACAATGTGAATTTAAGAACCCACACTACTTTTTATTTAAGCTATATTCATGTTTGTGTAATGCTATTAGAGTAATGCATTTCTCCTTTTTCATTTTTGTGACAAACAGTAGATGCTTTATTAATATCCCTGAATATTCACTTGTCACTACAGATTTATTTTTTATTTTATCCTTTATTTAGCCAGGAACATGAACCAGGAATAGGACTGAAAATCAGATCAATGTTGAGAATTCAACACACCACTTGTAAGTATCTCAAGCCATGCATTTTCTGCTTTGCTCACCTTTCGGATAACCTTAGCAGCAGGTGCTAATGACACAAAAGCATTACCATAGAAACACAATCTGAAAAGTTAGCGGCACAATGCAACAAAATGAGAGTGTTTTTAGCCATCGATCCACTGGAGAACAAAGAAGAGAGAAACTGGCTGTTGGCTGGTCGCTACACTTTAAATCAATTGTGTGAAGCTAGCTGATCAACACGGAGAAGCTAAGTGGGTGTGTGCATTTAGGGGCCAAGATGATTTAGGCATGCTATAGACGACAACATATAACTCAATCAAGCACACCGTCTTCTCATGTGTAGAACCAAGAACGTGCAAAAAACAGAGAGATGGTTCTGACTATGAGTGTTTCTCTTTTTCAGACATCTGCATTGTTTTTATTTTTCTCCTTTATGGACATGCAAATTCATTGCATCTTGGATTATATGCTGTGATTGATTTGGGATAACACCAACTAATATTAGTCCAGGCAAAAATAAATAAATCATACCACAATACAATAAAATTAAGTAATTGATTGAAGAATAAAGGTTTACATTTCTAAATAGAAAGTTATAGTTGTTTTATTACAGTCAAAATGCAAATGTTTGACCAGGTTCATGGTCAATATCTCTGAATTTATTGGACCAATCAACGTGAACAAAAACAAAAAGGTACATTGCCTCATGTCTTCTCTGTCAGCACAAACTAACTTCCAAATGTGGTGGCATAATTCAGTAACAAAAATGTGATTGTTGTCAAGTTGATGTAAATGACTTTTAGCCTGTCGTTAAATTTGCCAGGTTCGTGGACCTAATCCCCAACAAATAATGATGAGGTAAGGTAGGGTACACTTTATTGGTCCCTCGTGAGAGAAACTGATCCTCTGCATTTGACCCATCTTTCAACCAGTGCTGCTGAGGCAACCTGTCAGGAGCAGTGAGCTACTGCCGTACAGCACTTGGGGACCCATCTCCAGATCTTGTTAGACTTGGTCAGGACTAACCTTGCACAGCAAGATGGGTTTTTGCGATATTTGTAAATTCACAAACTCACAAGAATTCATCTTGGTATGCTCCCATTGGTGATAGGGCCCGGCCACTGGTTGCTGGACCAATGACAGAACAGCACTGAGGTTTGGAAGGAAGCCAAAGGCGAAGCGTGGAAAAATAAACCAAAACAAACATGGCGACGCCAACTTCAGCCTATTTTAGCAAAAATACAGACTCGCAGAATGTAAGCGCTTTGTGCATTTGTGGACAGGGACGATGTTCGGGCTTTTCTCTCAAATGGATGTAACAAAAGTTTGATTTTTTACTCCACTGTTGCGACACTTCAACCAATCAGATTCAAATATTCGTCATGGTGTTCTGTTCTATTAATCTGGAGTGAGCCAGGTTACGTCAGAACGACCTTGGGGGAAACCAGAGTGCCCAGAAGAAACCCACAGACACATATGCAAACTCCCCAGAGAAAAGCCCAGACAACCCAAGAGTCAAGCCCGGATGCTTCTTGTTGTGAGGTGAGAGTGCTAGCCACTCAGCCACTGTGCCACCACACCATTGGTGAATTTGCATTTCCTAATGCATAGAATTATAGAGGTTCCTGCCTTGCATCTTAGTACAAAATATTAGAAGTTTGTGAATGCAATATTATTGCAATTATTATTTTTTATTCTAACCATTTTGGCCAATGCTGAATTCAGTTCTTTGAACATTCCTGTTACACTGTTCAAGGTTTAGACACACACAAGGATGAATATTATCCATCTTAATTAGCCACAACAATTCAATGGTCTTTCAATAGAGATGTGATTTGCAGCTTTGATTATTCTCCACATGCACACTATTGCCAGCATTTATAAGTAGCCATAGCAGCATGCCATAAGAAAACAGCAAGAACTGCTCAGTCTTTGAAAGTCCACAGCCTTGATAGCATAATGTTGGTATTTTAAATATTTGACCTTTGAGCGTATGTTACACTCACATATTACTGATAAAGATAAAATAGTACTTACAGGCCTCCTCAGTACACCACTACATTACAGGAGACAGCCTCAGCATGTGGCACTGGGAGGATATTAGCTGAATAAATTGCCCCACAGGACTGGACATTAGTATGTGCGGGTATGTGTTTAAGAGAGAGACCGCTTCACCAAGTGCTTCGTACTCAAAGCAAAAGCGAAAATAAAGTGACCTATGGGGATTACAGAACCAAGCCAAGCAACACAAACTACTGGACAGGGGCGCTAATTAGGACAAAGTAAGTGTCAAATGTGGACTTTATACAGCCTGTCAAGTCTATATGTAAAGCCATTAATTATGAAGGTTCAAATAATAACCAGAGCTACATGTTATGGATTTGTCCTTGTATTTGAGCAAAAAATAGTCTTTTCCCAATACAGATTGTATAAGCAGTCAAACTATGTCCACTGTGTACTTTCTGCATCTAATTATAAAGCATTTTATTGTCAGATAATCAGGAAGTGCATGTTAGCATGCAATTAGTTATTATCTTTACCATCATGTCAAAACTGCACTCTTGTCTCTGAGAATTGTGAAAATGATTATAAACTCATTGTGGTGAATAATTAGGATGCTCAGAATAAGTGAAGATTAACTTTGGACCACTGCAAGATGTTCTGTTTTTCACATTTTTAAGACAGTAAAAAATCACTTTAATCAGTGGGAAGGCAATATATTTGAAAATTTGCTGCTCCATCTTATATTTAGAAGAGCCAGTTAAGGTGGCTTTTAAAAAAATGTGTTGTTAAAATTGCTTCTTGTATTATTGTATAAAAAATGAAATGTATTGTTACGAAATATTTTAGTTTTTTCCCTCATTTATCTTATTTTCGGATAAAACAAAAGCACTGCACAGATCAGTTTATTAATGGAACCCTTTTTTGTTTTTCTGCCAGAGATAATGTAATCCCTGGCACTACAGCATCACAATTATGAGCACAATACCAAACATGTATTATGTATTGGTGTAATCTCCCTTTGATGGTAATAATAGCGATGCATGGTCTTTATAAACTGGCATGTTAATTCTTCTTAATAATTCATAGGACTAAATCAGCGTTATAATGGGCCACGGAGCTGCTCAGAACATGTGATTAATGCAGATGGCGTTGTGACCTTTTCTTGTGGTTCTTGTGAAGTGTTCCTGATTGCCATTAACTTTTCAAGGGCTATATGATTTTCAAAGTGATGTTGAAGAATCACTTTTCATATATAATCAAATCTGTAATGGTTACTCATACCGTACATGTCACAAGATCATGGATTAATCACAGGAAATCATTATTTTTGCTGCACACTTTGTGAATCCTAGAGGTTTCAACTTCAAGGGGGCAGGGGAAAAGCTAGTTCTCTAAGGCTGCAATTTACTAATGATCACTTGCACTGGGAAGCCATCATCGCTCAAAACCTATGGGACGTGGGTCACATCTTTTCTAAGCGATGAGATTTAGATTTCATTTACTTTAAAACAAAATTTTTGAAAATCATTTAGTGGAAAACCTGCACAAACAAGATACAGCATATACAGTATGGAAACATAGCCAGTGGCATGTTACAATTGATTGTTCTACACTTCCTGTCAGTCATGTATCAATAGCTGACAATAATAAACCCACTGGCTATAAATGCTCATGTTGAAGGTGAATAGAAAATACTGACCCCTTGTGGCTGGACTCAGTATCTTGAGGCCTGATTGAAAGGGTCAAAGGTCAAACTGTGGCCTATTACAGGCAGCAGCACATATAGACATTACTAACTACTTTTAGAGGTTGCATTCTTGTTGTGTCAGGAATGACAGTCTTAAAGGTGCACTGTGAAACTTTTCTATAATAACTATGTCATTGCTTTCCCTAGAGTAGTGTGGTATTACAGTTGTCTAAAAACAAAATAAAATAAATGGTAGATAGATAAATTTAATGACATACTGCAACACAAGTATTACAATCTCCATGGAGACACGCTGGGTGCTTAAAAGTTACATAGTACACCTTGAACTGAACCTATTCACTAATTATGTGATACTGTTTCTGAATAATATCGCACATTCAAGAGACCAACAACACCATGCTAAATCTAACCCAGAAAAGAAAGACTTTCACCAACACTCTGTGTCTCTGTGATCATTTCAAAATAACCTAATAACACTGCTGCTTTTATTGTGTATTCTTTCAGTGCTCTGAAACTGCGGTTCATCTTCTATCTAGATCAATAGTGCGCCTAGTCACACAAACACAAGTCTTTATAGCTAACACTGTCATTTGGAGAAAAAGAAAAAGTTGGATCAACTCATCTCCAATTGTTGTCTTTGTGCATTGCATTGTGTAAAGGCTCAGCTGCAAAGAACCTTTTAACCCTCCCTTTGTTCAAATATGACTTCATTTTATAAGAATCAATTTCTTGAATGGACCATGAACAATTTAGTTTATAATAATGTGGT